>JAUMHD010005329.1:0-12760 GCA_032359135.1 Ulvella scutata
TTAATTTTGAGGATGTTCGCCCGTGGCTTGATCATGCGTCTCAGTCACTCGAACCTGAATATCCAGTTGTTCAACCGTATCCCTCTGCAACTCCTGTCTTGCAGATATTGGATCGCCGCCGTCTGCCAGGACGTTTGCAAGCAGGTGTGGAGCTAATGGACATCCCCTGCGAATATCACGTGCTGCGGCGAGCTGGAGATCTCGAATGGCTACCCTCTTCCTCCACTGCTATCCTTGATGACGAGAACGCTCGGCGCTTACTGGTGGCGTTTGAGATTCGGTATGCACGGGACCCCTCCCGACCGTGCAACTCCGTGGATGACTACCCTGCTGATGACGGTTATGAGTCTCCAGATGAAGTGCCGATCGCACTCCATCAAGAATTGTTTGATCGTCTGTGATCTTTCAAAACGAAAAAACAGCGACCATAAAAAACCCAAAGGTCCCAAGGCCATAAAAAACCCGACGGCCCATCTTTCAAGGTGCTTAGGTCTTAGATTTCGTTGCTTGCTTGCTCGCGATTTGGGTCAATCATCCATAGTTTTGTTTATTTTGCTGTTCAGCTCCTAACTCATGTTCCTTGCTGTCCTTCTGATTCTTGTGCATAAGCTCTTTGTCAGCTTTCATCCTCGTCTGCGACAACACCTCGCCACCCTGGTCTTAGTACATTTCTGTTTGATGGATGGTCCCTAGCATACTCACTTAAGTCTAGGAAGACGCTTGGCGGCAGCGTACCCCCGGCACGAATCAGTCCCTATATTCGTGTTTGTGGAGTGGCGACCCACACGGGAGAGAGTATCGCTATACCTGAAGTCAGCAGTGTGTCCTAGGTGTTCTCTTGATTCATCTTCCCCAAGAGGTCTTGTTAAGTTGTATCGCAATTGAGGTGATAGCTGCACATTGTCAGCCGTTTTGCAAACGTCTTGAGGGGGGATAGTGTAAGGTTCAGCTATCGTGAGGTAGAATGTTCCAGAATGTTCTAGGGTTCTCTGGTGCCCATGCATGTGTGCATGGCCACCAACTGAGTTTATCAAAGAGCGTTCAGAGAAAGCATGTATTGTGATGAGTACTTAAGGGACTACTGAATCAGTCTCTGCGAAGGTTTGAACTGGAAGTTAAGTCTGTATTTGGATAATTGTTGTAACCAACAGCACCTGTCTTGTGTTGCACCCTCTTGAGGTGCACTCTGTTTCGCCTACACCAAAAGCCCCCCAACATCAAAGTGGGGGATCAGGTTGTTGTCGCAATCAAAAACTTCAAGAAGCAATTCCCAACTAACAAGAAGCTTGGTCCCAAGTTCATTGGGCCCTTCTGAGCGAATCATCGGTCGGCAAGCACGATACAGCATGTCGAATTTATCTCCCTCCTTGCTTTCAGGGGATGCACCCTGTCACGCATGTTTCCTCAAAACATTTTTTGTACCTTTGGACTCTTACTCGCTTCCGAACATTGCTGAATTGCATACCCTTGACTGCGGAATTCAGTCGGTGTCTGCGACCAGAGTGGCAACCAGCAATGCAGAACCCCGGAGACAATATATCTTGTGAATTGGACCGGAGGTGGTTCCTGGTGCAACGATGCCATGGTGTTGCAAAAGGCCACTTCTCATATCCGTGCCTATTGGGCTTCTGTTCTGACCGGTGTGAACATACCATCTGATTCTCGTCCTCTTACCACCGATGGACTCGCGGCCTACTTGGGGGCGAGCAGTCATTGGGGGGGAAGCAATGACTCGTGGTACTGTGCTTAGCCGAGTATTCACAGTATAATCGAAGATACTTATCTGTATATCGTTCTGCACACCGTTGAGGTGACATGCATTGTGGCATGATGTTGATTGCATGAGGCAAATTCGACATATTCGCTGAGGTCATGATCCCCACACCTGACTGCTGAGGGCCATAGCCCACTTAAAAGGAGGAGCCATGCTAGCTCCCTGATTCATGAATGACGCTTGCGCCTGAAGGGACAGCAGCTGCGTTGGACGTTGAGGTGTGCCAGCAGATGTTGAAACTGCTGTTGCTGGAATTTCTTCATCTTATTCGGCTCTGCACGATGCTTCTTGAAGGCAGAACATTCGTTCTTCCAGTGTCTGAGCATGCCGAAGAAATGGCACTGATCCTCATTCCGGTCCCGCTTGTCGCGAATCGGTACTGGGCGATGACGTGGTGGCCAATCTGGCTGCTGTTGCTGCTCCTGGGGCGCATGCTGACCTCGCTGCTCCTGTAGTGCACGTTAACCTTGCTGCTTTTGCTGAAGTTGCAGCATGGCAGCTCTGTCAGATTCTTTTTTAACATCTGAATTGGATTCAATTCTGTTCAGAAATTGCTTGCAGCGAGATCGGATCTTCTGATGGATTTTCGAGAATACAGCCATTGCATCCGTTGCCGTGCTCTGACGTTTCAGATTGTTCTTGACGCAACTGATCAGGCTGTCGCCCAACGCCCTCAGCATGTCTGGACGTAGTCCCACAACCCCCTGATTGCAGAGCAAAGCCATATATGACGGCTGATCGACGTCTTGCGCTTCACAAATTAGATTCTGAGCGATGTCTAGGTACTTACATACCGTCATGGCGCCTTGCTTGAGCCCAGCGATAGCGGTGCAACATGTATGCCTGCGAACTTGCAGTGTATGAGTCAGCTTGACGCATAAAGTGTCGTATGTAACCTGAGAAGAGAACAGCTATGGACTGAAGATGTTAGAATGGCCAGAATTGGAAACGAACCCAAAATACGCAACTGAACTGAAAATCAGCCCTGTTGGTGTCTGTCAACGAACCCATTATAAATGACTTGCCGCTTGCCCAAGGCGCCAAGACCTGACCGATTGCTAGGGCATGCTCAATGCACTGGAAATGCACGGATGACTAGGAGAAGTGATGGATTACTACAAGAGTGACTTGGTTCCCCTGTGGGAAAAGCCTTGCCCGGTATGTGAATGCTTGAGTTACTCCATGCTAGCGTTATCCTGAGATCTCATGCTAGGGCTTACGCCCTGTGCTAAAGCAGGTTCCTCTGCGAGGATGTCGAAGGTGTCTGGAGACTGCGAACAGACTTGCGGTGGCACTGATGTGAGCGAGTACGCATGGGGTGAATGATTATATGCTATGGGAGCGTGGGATCCTAACAATTCCTCCCCCCGTAAAAAGGTACAAGCTCCGATTGTACATGTTGCACAGGCGAGACTCGAGTGCATGCCTCAGGTTCTTTTATTTATTACAGTACTTGTGCTGATGCTTTTACACAACTTGTGCTGTTGCTATGGCACTACTTGTGCTGTTGCTATTGCACTACTTGGGCTGATGCTATTGCTATTGCACTACTTGTGCTGTTGCTATTGCACTACTTGTGGTGTTGCTGAGGCAGGCTGTGTATCCTCGAACGAGGCGGTGACTTGGAACCGAAGAATGAAAAATAAAAGGCAAACATGAAGAAGCAATCTCCAAATAACATCACAGCGGCCTGAAGTTGATCAGGGAACAGCGATGCAGGGCGCAAAGAAGAGTAACGGGCGCAATGCAGCTTGGATGGTCACATATACAGAGGTGCTATACAAAGCGAAATGTATAGCACAGGATGGAGAAATACAAATGGGGGTTATTTTATTCCATTATATAAGCGTTACAAACCGGAAAGGTAGTGAATAGGCGGGAAAAGCGAGGAACACAAAACATCCACCACTTCACTCGGATGGCACAACATCACCATCACGAAAGTCTTTCCCAGCAGTCTTAGCCAGACTTCGATAACAATTACGAAACACAATGGCACGACCACGAGCCAGGGCACAACTCAGATACTGCCTACTGATTCGCAACCACAGACCACGATCTACAACACCAGTGGAACAAGCAACCATTTTATAATATATGTTGTTTCAAGTCTAAATTCCAATTTCAGTTGGTCAAAAACCGTCCCGCAAAGGTTCTGCCCGTCCGTTAGCCCCTTTTCGACGGGAGCTCCGTTTGGGCAAAATCCAAGACGCATCGGATCGATCTGAAACTTGACATTCGACAATGACTACCATATGGCATGACACATGCAAAATCTCAGGTCAATCGGCGCCCGGGCGGCGGAGGTAAGTTTGCGTGCGCTGGGGCTTGGAGACTTTACAATATTATATATATCTTTTGGCTATTTGGGTTCCTGCCTATTCACTACCTTTCCGGTTTGTAAAGATCATACTATATTATACATGAATATATATATATATATATATATATATATATATATATATATATATGTATTACAGCATGGTTAAAATTGTCAACCATACATTCCAGAACAGCAAGAATCCCATTCGTTACGGTGGTGGCTCCTGGGCGAGAATCTGTTCATTACGATGGGTAAGCTGGCAACACATGCCGCTGTGCTATGCACTACAAGTGCATATGCTCAGGTTGACCACCCAGGACTGAACTTGTGCCATTAATGGCAACAAAGAGATCTTGTATAAAACAATTACTTGTGGAGGCTTGAACAGCTCTCTGAAGCTTGTATAGCTCTCTGAGGCTTGAACAGCTCTCTGAGGCTTGAACAGCTCTCTGAGTACTGTAGTCGCAGGTTGCGAGGCACAGATCCGGCAAGTTCGGGCTTGGCACAGCGGGCTCCGGCACTGTGGGTGACGCTAACAGGGTCATCACTCGCTGGGATACTTGCTTGGTACGTAAAAACTTTTCAATCTCATCCCTGCACGAACCAAGGTCTGATGCAGGTTCCCATGTACCATGCATGGAGTCCAAACCCTGTGAACGAAGTAAAAATTGGCGCCGTGGCATTTTACCACGAACAGCGGTAACAGCTTCTACCCTCCAGTATTTTTCATCTTCAAGTACAATTGGGGGTGGAGGCGTACTGTTAAGCTCAGGGTCATGGCAGTACTTCCATAGTTTGCTGACATGGATGACAGGGTGCATGCTGCAGTGCGTCGGCTACTTCAGTCGATATGCGGACCGGCCGATGCGCTCAAGGCTTCAGGCTGTCAGCACCCACAACATGTCCTAGTTATGTTACCTCTATCAGTAAAGAATGACTTTTGTCCAGCCTGCAGTAATACTTGTGGTTTCGAAGCAGCTCGAGAACGGTCTGAACATGCCTGCGGGTGGTCGGCATATGATTTGGAGAACGCAAGAATATCATCGAGGTATACCAGAACAACTTGTGCAGATAGGGACGAAATATGTCAATCCATTGCTTGTTGCAGAATAGCAGGTGCGTTCGAGAGACCGAATGGCAGCACAACATATTCAAACAGACCCTTGTGAGTCATGAGAGCAGTTTTTGGGACATGATTAGGGGCTAAGTGAATTTGATGGAATGCAGAACTCAAATCGATGGTGGAGAATACAGTCGCATCTTGCAGATAATCATGTACTTCTTGAATGTTTGGTAGACGGTAAGCGTTTTTCACAGTGCAGTTATTCACTGCTCTGTAGTGAACGCACATGCGAAGCCCCCCATCTCTCTTATATGCAAATACAATCGGGCTAACCCATGGACTCGTCGATGTACGAATCCAGCCTTGATCAAGCAGCTTTTTAAGCTGCTTCTCCTGTGTTTTTTCTAGTGGTTTGAGGCGATACAAGCGTTGTCGAACAGGTTGTCGCCTGGCATGGTTTCACTTTGCGCCTTGCCGTCACGGTCCACTACACCAGGAGGTGGCCCGCGGTCGTTAATAATGTCAGAAATGAGGTGAGCGTGTCCTTGAGTGCTATTGGCAATGGCGTTACGTCTTGTTTGGTAGATTCGAACGATGCCGCCGCGGCAGCGACGAATGGTTTCACACGCGCAAGCATCAGCTGGTTAGAGCGTGCCAGCTTGTTTGCCACTTTGCAGCTCATGTGCTCAATGGTATGGTTATCTTCCTTATATCTTGACAGATATTGTTGTTCTATCGCAACGCGTTGCGCCGACTCAGGGTGCTGAATCTGAGGTGAAAAATGCTCCATTTTGAACTTCAACGAAACATCATGAAACCTCATGATATCTTGACCGATGATCAAATCAAGACCGCATGGTAAAATGGTTCATTTGCCAAGCTCAAGCTGAACCCTTTTTGTTGCTCCCCGCAGAGGCTGGACATGTGCTGAGTGTTGTACAAGTAAGCAGTAGCTGGTGCAGAAAAGGATAAGCAGCGGATGCGGTGGGCACATCACTGAAGTGTTGTGCAGAATATGATGTCCATGGAGTCGAACATGGTACTACAAGGTTTTAGACAGATACAGTTGGAAATGCGAGGCATGAACGACAGGCTACCCCGGGATGTCATGAGGGAGCCAGTGTAAATGCACAACTGACCAAAGTTTAACGGGGTCATGGACGACCGGCTGGATAGGCTGGAGCACAGGAACAACCCACAAGTCGTCTACGCATTTCGCTCATACGCTAGTGGATGGATTTGAGCTGGTGCGGAGAAATCACATGCGGTGTATGCCAAGGTGAACTGGTAAGCTAGGAGAGGAATACACAGGAGATGCTCGTGTATGAAAGGCTTGAGTGCTGCAGCTGGCAGAAGGGTCGGCTTTTCTACACCATGTAGATACATGGTTGCTCACTCAGGCGGTAAAGGACACTGAGGGAGACAAGACCATACCCAGCTACCAATAGGCGCAGGAGCTTGCACCAAATTGTTGGAGCTTGAGGGTGACAGCATTAGCAATCTATCAGGTCTTCAAGGCTTACACGAGCATTAAAACAACCAACCAGGTATAGAGTTGGAACTGAGATGCAGATGCATGAGTCTATTTGTTGAGTTTCCTTATGAAACATATTATATGAGGGCAATGCATGACTGTGGGAATCAGTATGCATTATAGGTCTATAGATTTGTGTTTACAAGTTACCTGAGTGACACCCGGATAAGCCGCAGCGTCTCGCAGGCCGGTGTCGGCGCGCTGCAGTGTGTACGGCTATAGGGTAGTCCATCAGAGTTGTGTCCTCTGCTGGGAGTAGCTACTGTCTTGACTTAGCAAGAAACCCAGCATGACATCAGCGATCGAGTTGCTTAGGTTTGAGAGCCACAGGTCTATGAAGTTTTAGGTAGTGGTGAATTCGTCACGTTCAGCTAGTGTGCAGACAGCGACTTCACTACAGGTTATGGGCCCGCACGTGAGAGTCCGCTGCCGCTGAACGTCAGGTGCCGATCTCTCCTACCAATTCGTGTCCTCACGGTCGAACAGTAGTATTAGGAGCACAGAAAACTCGTCGAAGCTTATGAAGCTTACCCGGTCCAGTACCTGGGATGTTTGGTTTGCCCACTTCGAAGAGTACGTCCGCATGAAGGGCGTGGTGCGATGGCTCACTGAGGAGGCCAACGCAAGCTCTGTCGGTGAAGTTTCTGGCGATGCAAACTGTATAGGGCACATGCTGTTGTCGACATCTGTTGTGGCATTGATTCGTGTGATAATGAGTGCTTGCAGTGCCAAAGCTGCATGGGAGGCTCTGAAGAATGAGTTTCTTGGTCGCGAACCTATTCGTCGACACGAAATCAATCGTGAAAGTAAGGAATTTCGCCAAGCCCGTGGGGAATCCTTCACTGCCTACTGTGATCGCGCTGCCGACCATTTTGCGAGGGTCGGATCTGTCGGCGGAAGTACAACCCAGTTCGCTGATTTCATCTTGGGTCTATCTGAACCATTTCGCTCGTATAACAGCGCTCGTCTCACGAAAGTAGTTGATCATGGTGGCTTCGAGGCACTGTTGTCTGAAAAGTACGCCAGTCCAGCCGGTTGTTCACTGTGAACAACGGCAAAGATGGCACCGCACTTGCGCATGGTAATCGCAGATTCAAAGGAAAGTGCCACCACTGCGGAAAGGTGGGCCCTAAAAAGCCTGATTGCAGACAGTTGAAATTTGAAGAACGCAAAGGGAAAGAGGGCTCCAATCAGTCTCCTCCGGAGCGCCCAGCGGCGGCATTTGTGTGCGAGGGTGTGGCTGCAAATGCTTGCAGTCACCACGACACTGTCTTGTTCGACACATATTGCACTGATCATGTCGTTCTTGATCGAAAGTATCTGACAGATTGTAGTTATGATTCTGCTGTCAAGTTCATTCGCATGAGGGGGAATGCAAAGCACCCTGTGTTAGGAGTGGGCACCGCTGTACTGAAAAGTGACCCGCAGGGAGACATTGTGCTCAAGAATGCTTTGCTTGTCCCCACAATCAGGGATGGGCCATCATGCTTTAGTGATATCATGCTTTTTTTCTTCATCACCTTTGACATAACGGGATGTAGTTACCCATAAATGTACTTTTCTGCACTATTCTGTGGGTTGGTTGATTGATTCCGACCCTAGTGGATGTAAAGTCAGTCACCGTGGGAGAGAATGCAGTCACAGCTGAATCGATTTGTTTGTATACGGATACATGCATAGGGCTCTCAATAAGGATGTCTAGGAGGTTGATTAGCCATTGATTAGTTAGGCACAAATCCGTCTTTAATTAGGAACGGGGCAAAGGCAATAATTACAGGCTAATAATTGGTCCTAATCAATACCTGAGTGTGTCGTTTTCACATTGATTACAGGTTGATTATTAATTTATACAGGCCCTAATAGGTACCCCTATTCAGGGCAACTCCCCTATGTTTTGGTTCCTCTGGCGATATTCAACACACGTTGGGGATCTTTAATGGGCCTGGGGGCACCAATGTGAAAATACCTGTATGCCCCAAGGGCCAGGGGTTCCATCTGGTGGTGTAACACAAAAAACGCTCAATTGAGGGATCAAACTGCCGAACCAGCTGGAAAAAAGACAGTCGCCGGAAAACAACATCCCCCAGAAAAGCGGGAAAAGGATATGCATGGCAGGTTGCAGGTTGTTTCAGTCTCCCAATCAGTTTGTCCGATGCTAAACGCCCTCAACGGGCCCAGTATTGCACGTGCACCTCAAAGTGCTGTGAAAATGAAGGTGCCTCCACAGACGATCTAGCAGGACGATGCAAGAGCGCGACTTTTGTTGCTATATTGTCAAGTGAGCAATCTTTCGTGTGAACTGGAATGAAAACAGTGCACCAGTCTGTTTCCTCGACATAGTATGAATAATTGATTATCAAGTAGGCGAACAGGTGATTAGGATTAGAACTAATCATAATCAATGTCATTAGTTAGGGCCAACCAGAAATTTATTAAGTCCCAAAATGCCGATTAGCCATTGATAAGGAGGGTGAATATCAATCCTAACTTTTCGCTTATCAATTCTAACCGGCTAATTTAGAGCCCTATACATGGCCATCAACTATTAGTGGCGCCGTTCCACTGAGGTGGATTGCATTCGTATGACCCATTGCATCCTGAAAAACAGGCCTTTCTTGAATAATCACTACTCTTCCCGCTCCTGCCCTAGATCACTCTCATTTTCACAACTGCTGTCATCTGTGAACACATCCATTGCCTTTCGTGAGGTTGAATATATGCTCAAATGCAATTTGCGTTGCTGAAATATGGCGAAATCACGAAAATCATTTTATCACTAAAAAGTTCGATCACGGGGGCGTGATTCCGTGATATCACGAAGCACGGAAAAGTGAAATCATGCATGATAAATCAAACTTTTTCATGATCACGCGTGATTGCCCCTCCCTGCCCACAATGATCCACAACATCGTTTCTAGCAGCCTGGTTTTGAAGGCTGGTTTCAGAATTGCTATTGAAGGCCCTAGTGTCGAGATCATCCGGCCGTATGACGGCGCCGCAACATTGACTTGCACGGTGGGTGTTGGCATGTTCAAGTTGTCGGCGCACTTGAAAAATGCAGACAATGTGTGTGCCACAGATGACGAGTCTCATGACGAGTCATCGGATGGCGGTGCGCTGGCAGCAGGTGCCGGTGCAAGCATTCCTCTGTGCCTAGCCCATGAACGGCTTGGGCACCTGAACGTTGCACAGATGAAACAGGTTGCAGCCAGTGACGATGTTACAGGTTTACACATTGCAGATTCGAAATGCTCCATAGGAGGTGTTCGGAAGCCAACCAGACGCGAGCTAGCTTTGCAGTAACGGATAGCCGTGCGACGAGGCAACTGGAGATCGTTCACATGGATACAGTCGGCCCCATGCAGCAGCAAGGATACAATGACTCTCGGTATGCAATCCCTGTGCATGATGACTTCTCATCCTACTCCGATGCTCTGTGCGTGGCTGGCAAGGATGAAGTCGCAGATGCTGTCATTAAGCTGCTTACGTTTTGACAACGTCACGCTGGGCATCTTGTGCTCACTATCCGGTCGGATAACGGGACCTTATTTAAAGGTAAACTTGATGTATGGTGTAAACAGAATGGTGTTCGCCAAGAATACAGCGCACCCTACACGCCTGAACACAACGGTAGAGCAGAGCGAATGAAGCGCACTCTGATCGAGCGCACCCGTGCATTGTTGATCCAGCGTGATTGTCCCACAAAGCTCTGGCCCTTGGCGATGAAAGCTGCCAACTTCACTCGCAATAGGGTTCCTACTACATCTCAACCCTACTTTCCTCTGGAGTACTTCCTTCGAACTATCTCTGACCTGTCCTTTCTGCGCGTATTTGGCTGCAGTGCCTGCATGTCACAGCCAAAGCAGAGGCGCGATGGCAAGTTTGGGGCTGTTAGTGTCAGCGGTGTGTTTGTTGGGCACCACGAAGGAGCCAAAGGATACTGTGTGGCTGTGGGGAAAGTTGTGCATGTATCTCCTAGTGTCGTGTTCCGTGAGCACATGCAAGGTGACAGATCACCAACAGGTGTTTAGTGTCCCAGTGACCCCGATACCGACTCCGACGAAGATTTGTCTGCTGGTATCCCCACACATGTGCATGGCGGTGCCCCCTTGGCCGATCAACACCTCATCCAAGCAGTACGTTCCAGTGAAACGGTAAGTGGATATATGATATATTCAAATACACGAATTTGAATATATACCTACCTCTATATATTCCATGTATCCACATAATGATCTACCTCTATATATCGCCATAATTACCTACCTCTATATATTCCATATATCCACATAATTATCTACCTCTGGCATACAGTCTCGTATTTGAATATATACCTACCTCCATATATTCCATATATCCACATAATCATCTACCTCTACTATGCACCTCATACACACTTGTATTTGAAAATATACGTACCTCTATATATCCCATATACTCACATAATTATCTACCTCATATACACCCTTGTAGTCGAATATATAAATACCTCTATATATCCCATGTACTCACATAATAATCTACCTCATATACATAACAGACACATCTCCAAATATAAGACCCCCCCCCCCCTAAGCTCATATACTCCATATATTCAAATACAGCATATATTCAAATACAAGTAAAAGAAGTTGGCGCTTAGAGCCTGAAGTCCTCTTCAGACGCTTGTGAAAGATAGTACAGCAATAAATATGCTATGTCGAAACTCTGCAGGGGAGGATGCAGGCACGAGTGAACAACTACGTATACGAACACAACTGCTCACACAGGGGAAAAGGGAGCACCTGTTGACTGGTTACAATGACCTGTTGACCGCGAATTTTTTCAAGCATCTGTTGGAAATGAATCAATTAGCTGTTGAATGTGCTCAATTGCATGTTGACAATGGTAAACTACCTGTTGATAAACGTATCAACAGGTCATTGTGACACCTGTCGTCATATGTGATACACATGTTGACGATCAGCTCAACATGTCCTTGGGGTATGATCAACAGGTCATATAATCATGGTTCAGCAGGCACATCATGATGTCTCCAACAGGCTGCTCTAGACACTGTGAACAGGTAGTATTGGTCTAGTTCAACAGGTGCTTATTACACGAATCAACAGGTGTGTGAATGTGAAATCAACAGGTGCTTAATGGGGCTCTCCACAGACGATTATCACGATGATCACTGAGTGTCCTGGCAGCTGTGTTCCTTGTCAACAGGTACTCGGAGACCCATCCAACATATGGTTGCATGTATCCTCAACATTCGATGATGCCGACTGTCAACAGGTGTTTGGTGCCTGTTCCGAATCTCAACAGGTGTTCCTCTCAGGTTCAACAGACTGCTATACATAGTTCAACGTGTCAGTAGATCGCATGCGATTCACGAATATGCAGTCTTGAACACATCCTTGGAAGTCTTTCAACGGCCTCTTGGACAACAAACGTACGTATGTTGAACAGCGCAGCAACATATGTTACTGGCGCATTCAACAGGAATTTATGAACTGTTCGACAGGTGGATGTCACAATCCAACAGCAGTTGAGTATGTTCAGATGGCTTGGAGGATCAGTAACCAAGCTGGTCAACAGGTGATGGGCAACCACTCGACGACTTGCTGATTACAAACACAACGGCCTCTTGAACCATTCAAACGCACTCAATCCCTTGTTGGTGCTCACACACAGGCTGTCCAACACAGAGGCAACGACCTCACACACACGCACTCTCTACGCACTGCAGCATACATGCAGCCTGCGTGCACTTCAGTCCCGGGGGGCTACGGTGGACACCCCCCCCTGGCAGTGGCCGGGCAACCAAGACAGCACCGGACGCACCCCACGCCGGGATGCAGACGGCACACACGCCACCGCTGCATGCCAGGCCCGTTTAGTTAGGGGTAACCCCTAATCCCTAAGCACGCAGCTGCTAGCAGGACTACCGCCACCAAGCCACCAAGCTCGACCAAAAAATCAGGCACACACACCCGAAACACGCCCGCCACACACACACACACACACACACACACACACACACACACACACACACACACACACACACACACACACACACAC
>JAUMHD010005340.1:0-12750 GCA_032359135.1 Ulvella scutata
ACAAATGACAAACTTTGGGTGCAAAAATTAGCGCGCGAACGGGTCGAGCGGTCACGATCATGGCGATTACTTTTTTTTTCTCGAAACTCCTGGGGTTGCCCTTAAGGTACGTGTTCACATGCATGGTGCCCAAGGCAGTGAGAGCCATGGCTCTAGCTACAGTGTGAGAGTAGGAAAAGAGCCAATCGGGAACCACGCCATACCCAAGAAGGGCTTCGGCCTCAGCACCCCAAGGTCAGGCAACAGGGACACAATCAAGCACTGCAGGCCAGGGCCACTGGTGGTGTCTGAGGTTCCGTCGACATGGTCAGAGAAAGGGTGCAAAGAAAACGTAGAACTAGCAATGTCGAAGTATGCAAAAGAGTGCTGTCTGACCTTTTGTTTTGTTTTCAAGCATCCGGATTGGTCTGATTTATCACAAGAGAAACCAAGAGAGTCAGAACCAATGAATCCCTGGGGGGAGCAATGTACACTGTTGTGACAGGTGCAGATTCATATGCATGACGAGTCTACTGCAACAGCGTTTCGAGCAGCCATGCTGAGTGATTACATCGTCAAGGGCACGGGCGATCATCAAAAGCCATGCTGAGTCTGAACAATTGGTGGAGATCTCAGTGTCTTGTAAGTCAGATTGATGATCATTCATCATGAGTCAGCTCAATCTGCCGACGCGGACGATGGCCCGCTATATATGGATCCGGACGTATATGCACATAGGCGCCCGTCACACAGTACCACTAATACTGTGTGCACACGAATTTGTTTTAAAACCTGGAATCGGGGTGGTGCTGTTGATGACCTGGTCCAGGTTGCGCTGGGATCATTGTTCCGTTGATCGCCAATTATAATATGGAACCAAAACTGGCTGGCAGGCAGTACCACCGCATCAACCTGTGCATCTTGAAGTTTTTCAAGCTGCCGCTGCAGAATTAATCGTGCCTGCTCCGAGAGCCGCAGCGCGTCCCTGGGAGAGTCGCCATCGTTCTTCCCCCCAAGCATTTCCGCCCGCCTGAGATCTTCTACGACTGCCCATCCTTCGTCATCTGTTGGAATATCAGTCAAAGTATCTTCACGGGGCTCGCTGCCTGCCCACTGGTGGCAACCGTCCGCTACGGTGCGCTGCGAGATCGACATCTGAGTCACAGCTCTGTAACAAACAAGACACCGAACATGGACTGCAGCCGAGTGTACTCCCGTGTGAATAATGAAACGTCCCGGTACGGAGGGCGTTGCAGCAGACAACATGCTGGGGCTGTGTTGGCACAATCTGGATATTCGCGCTTTTTGTGGCGAAACGAAAAAACCCTTGCTGCGGCTTTAACAAACCGGAAAGGTAGTGAATAGGCATGAACCCAAACAGCCAAAAGCAACTAACACAAAATATGTAACACAAAATATCCACCACTTCACTCGAATGGCACAAAAGCATCATCACGAAAGTCTTTCCCTTGCTGCAGCATTTAAAAAAGACACTAATCGGGAACCACGCCAAACCCAAGAAGGGCTTCGGCCTCATGATCAGCACACCCGTCGAGGTGGGACAAGAAGATGCACCCCCGGACCACGTACGTGTGGGACCAGGAAGGCAAACACATAGGCTGCAGAGAACGCCGCGTGATGTTATGGGCAAACACAGGCCTGTGCACAGGGTCGCCAACAGGGACCGCATTGTCAGCAACAGCAGCACCAACCATGAGGATATAAGCGGCAATGACGGAGTACACCGCAACACAGACACCAGCCTCGAACTCTTGCAGGAACAGAGACAGATGAAGAACCCAAGGAACACAATATTTACTCACAGAGACAGGGTGAAAGCAAACCACGTCACGTGGTGCAAGCAGAGCACTGTGCACATGCCCGCCAGCGGGAACTAGCCACAGCAAGTCATCCCAGAGGTCATTACTATCGCATTTTGGCGAAGAGTGCTGGGAAATACTTTCATGATGTCGCTGTCGTGCCTTTCGAGCGTGGTAGTGGTTATTGTGGCTATTTGGGTTCATGCCTATTCACTACCTTTCCGGTTCGTAAAATAGAACTGGGGAGTCCAGTGGGGACCACACCATAACCAAGAAGGGCGTCGACCTCAGCATACCCGAAGGAGCAGAACAGTGGGAGATTATGAACAGTGGTAAATTGGTCATGCCGAGATGGCGCTGAAGAATCGAAGAGAATTGTACAAGTGTAAATGGTTATGACAGCATGTTCTTACAGTCTCTTCAACCTAGAGCTGAACATTACAGCCCAATATCTCCATATATCGCGTTGACAACACCCAAATTTACATACTCGAGGTGTGGCATCTGGCTGTGGACTTGAGTGCATGCATGGAGGCTTCTGGTTTCTACAGAGAAATTTCTCTGTTGCAACACACGTTTCGTCTTGCTGGTGCCGGCATAGCATACCATTAATACTACTACTACCTGCAGAAACATACTGTGCTATTTGCAACGCGCAAATAAGGCGCGCAAATAAGGGCAGCATCTGGACACAGATGCCTTCTTTGAGGGTACATGTGAAGCAATTCTGGTGTCCTGGATTCAGCTTGCTGGTAGCAGGTACGCCTCACATCGCTTGTACCTAAGTTTCTGAACACGCATGCGCTGAATTGTTCAAGGGGGACGTGTTTCAGTGCTCTGTGCATCGAATGGTCAATTATCTCTCCAGAATCCTGTGCAATCGTCAAGGATTAACAAACGGCCACCATCGGAAGTAGAGTAGACTATGATGGGCTGTTTGTTATCACTACAATGGCTGAGGCAAATGTATTGCGGTGTACTTTGGTGGAGCGAGTACCTTTGACGGTCGCACGCAATCATGCCATATCGCATCACCAGTACACCGAAGCCATCTTCAGTTGCATTATAGAACAGATTTATCCTGCTTACATCGATTGTGGGTCGGTTATAGGATCCCAAATTGGCGCTGGACAGTCATGAACCATAGCCTCGAATCGACTGAGTATTCCGCTGTGTATCCTTTCACGCCCGCGTCGGCAGCTGAATGCGAAAAGAATAACAAGTATTTCACCATGCTAGCACGTCACATGTGTACACTTGGCCGCTTACCCATTGCTAGCACAGCTGGGTTTTTTGGGATGTTGTTTCGAAAGTCTCATGGCCCGGACCCAGCACTTTTATGTTGTTGTATCTCTTGTATTTTTTCTATTGTATTATTCAAAGTTGCAATTCTTAGGTGACAACCCCTGTTCATCCCAGTGTCTCCTGTGTGAGAAGTGTGAATGCAGCGAACAGCACTCTCTCACGACATGACAGCTTGAAGAGGGGGGCACAGTGATGTAATATTACCAATAGGGGACTTGCATCCTTGTATCACATTTATTCCTGGCACAAAGATAGACGATGGATGGTTTTTTGGTTTTGACAAATGTGATGCTTCGAAGTATGTCTGTAAAGCACACTTGGATGCAAACATGTTTTCAAATGAAACCTGTCTTGATTACAAAAAGGCACGCTGGCGTGCTACAGGTGTTCTTTCTGTCTATTGTAGTTGCTCCTGGCAGCGTGTCACTTTGTCATCGCTAGTAAACGGGCCAGTTTTTATGGTTCGGATTGCGTGAATGGGATAAGCTCCTTGAAAAACATGGCACGTCTCATTTATTCACACAACGAATCGACATAAGAACTGTTGGCATCCTTGGATATCGCTTCGGATTGCATTCAGGTTGGAGTTGACAGCTACATCAAGCATCCAAGAGAGGTCACAATGTTCACTTCCTCACCACAGCCACTGAAAACGAGGTCAAGTCTGGCCCGCGCTCTTGTATTACTATTTATAGCTTTGCTGCTCTCTTTAAGTGCACTGGTTTTAGAGCTGATGGGGTCATCGCAGCCGTCAAGCACTGTTAAAATATCTCCCAAAAACACAGCCGCCCCTTCAAGTTTGAAAGCTGCCCCAGTGATCGCTGAACAGGGGCCAGGAAGCAGCATCATGAGAAGTACTGCAGTGGACCTGAAAGCAACAGAAGCAGGTGCTGCACTATGCCCAAGAGTGTCCTCCTCTGAGGTGTTTGTTGAGCACGTTGGCCTTATAGTTCAGAAGCTAATCTGCTGCATGCCACTGCATGCATGAAGTGTTGAACCCCAAACTTTTTGAAGAAACCTGCGACAAGTGGCGGAATCGTTTTTATACGGCCCCCATTGGAACGTATCCTTCGGTGTGCATGTGGGCTCAATGTTGAAACATACATTCCTATGTGTTATAGTGCCAGAATGACACCCACGAGAATGTTTCTCATCGACGTTGTCCCCCACGTTTGCTCTTTCCCCTGTGCCTTACCGGTCGCCTCCTTCCAAGCTTCACATGCCGCTTCTGCACCGTGTTGCCTCTCTTGCTGCCCCTGCTTTCATCCACGCACATTGTGTTGCTGTGTGTCAGTGCACTCTTTCTGGGGGGCTCTCAGGACCAGCACATACCCTTGGGGTGCACACGCCATTGGGGCTCAAATACTTTTGAGGCTTTAACTAATAGGGTGAGTACTGAGACCTTGCTGACCGGCCCCTAGGGCCCCGGTTGTCACCTGAGACACAGCGTTACCTACCAAGTTTCTGTATTGAAGTCAAGCTGCATGTGTGTATGGTTGGGATATGCTCCACTATTCCTTACTTTGACCTGCAGGGATGAACGAAGCGGGAAGTCAACAGAACGACAAGAAGAGATGTGTCTCCTTGGCATACAACAAGCCAGCAAAGACCGGCAGCACAACAGTTGGAAGGCTCTTGAAACAGAAATTTCCGAAAGCAAAGCGTGTAGATTGTGGAATGCACTCAGAGCACTCATCTCTTGGAAAGCTGTTGCAAGCGGACAATGCGCAGTACGACATCTTTGACTGTCATAGCATCTGGGATGCAACGATGGTGTCGGCCCTTGTGGAGCAGGCCAAGCATCCGATCGTGCACATCACCACTATTCGCAATCCGGTGGACCAGCTCCTCAGCCTTTTCTTCCATTTTCACAAGAGCAGGGTGTGCAACAGTGGAAATGTGCCGGATGCTGAAGAGGTGCTCCAGTTTGTGAGACAGGTGTACAATCCTCGCATTCAAACGTTTCATTCGCGCCCGTACAATGCAAGTCAAGTAGGTTCAAAGCTCGTTGATGGAGAATGTGCTTTCTGGGATGTGATATGGATGACAGATGACTTGGAGGCCGCACTTGGAAGTGGGGAGCATTTCAACACTGGAAAGTTGGACTGCCCTGAGAGGGGCAGTATGGCAGAGAACAAGGAACTGTTGGCAGCCATCGCTGAGGCTACAAAGGGAGAACACGAAATGTTTGAGGGATTAAAAAAGTGCAAGAAAGTTGTCACGGACACTCCTTGGGTATGGGACGACACTCAAGGATGCATAGCTGAGATATGATGTGATGACAGTAGAGGTACATTGGGCTATAGGAAGTAACTCAAGGAAGCAAGAACCTATGGAACATGAACACACTAAGGAGTGATAGCACACCTGTGAGGACAGTAGAGATACGTTAGGCCACTGCAAGGAACTCAAGCAAGCAAGAACCTTTGTATACCAGAGGTCAGCATAACAAATGTCATCAGTGTATAAACCTCAGTATCTCGACGTAGACAAGACTAGCTATAGACTACAATGCATGGAATGCACTTCTCATCACACTCCTAATTCAATACGATGCTTGTGAAAAGTCTCAATAGCAAGGGGCTTGGTGAATATGTCACATTCAACCCTGTGGCAATGGGCTCAAATGCCGTTTGACCACCCCGAACTCTCTACTAGCGCACATGATCACACACACCATCAATGTGCTTTGTACGCGCAGTTGAAACAGGACAGTGTATCATAAGCAAAGGTGCATGATTGTCCATGCCTGTTGTACTGATCTGTGGAATGTAGCTGCCTTGAGCAAGCCTTCAGCAAGAGCATGCAAGTACTGAACCGAAGGCAATGTCTGGTCTAGCGTAGTTACTGATGTCCTCCGTAGCACCGATAAGCGAACGGTATTGTGATTCTTCTATCGCTACCCCAACAGGATTTTTGTACAAAGCAACTCTCATGCGAATGGACTTGGGATGAACTCTTTGAAGACCTGAGGCATGAACAAGTTGCTGTACACGGCGCTGCTGACGTAGCACAAGCAGGCGTCCGGCACGATCACACTCAACAGACATTTTCAACAAGAACCGAGTCGCGCCGGGATCGCGGCCCTTGAAAGCAGCCAGAACTTCCTGCTTCACATGCTCAACATCAGACAAATGATGAGAAGCTTTTTGATTACCACCAACATACACAAGTGTGTAAAGCAAGAGTGTAAACGTACACGAACGGACACACCAATTCTGAAGACACTCTGACTGTGAAAAGCGCACCACCGGAATGCGGAGCAGGCCCGCCTTGAACCTGCATCAATAGAAACCTCAGGGTGGGCATCATCTGCTCCTGGAGGGGGCGCAGGTGGCAGGGGCGGATGCTCACCGCGAGCTGGGGCCACCTCTAGGTCCCCGTCGGTACCCCCGTGGCAAACACTAATGGTTGCCAAAATTTTCGGCGGGGCATCGGTCGCTGGGGCCCCATGGGTGTGGGGGGGGGTAATGTTTTTGTTCTCCCGGCAGTGGCAGTGGCAGCCGCTGCCCACCCTCCTGTGGGGTTGCCGGCCCCAATGGGTGGCGTGCAGGGGCTGGCGGCTGCGACGCCGGTTGTGCCAGTGCGCGTCTGGTGAGAGGTGCTCAGGTGTTGGTGGCGGAGGTGGAGGCGTTGGAGTAGTAATGCGGGCTGTGTCGCGCCCTGGGGTGGGTGACTGGGGATGCGCTACGGCAGGAAGAGTTTTCGGAAGTATGCATATGGGTTTCGGGTTTGATTTGGACTCGCGCACGGCCGCAAGTCCATGATGTGGAGCTTGCGTGCTGTGGCAAGCTCTGTATCCATCATTAGCAATTGCTAGTGTTCAATTCTTCCCACAGATAGCGAAATCATGTGCTAAATTTGTATTGCTGCTGTCACTTTGTACTGTAATTCAGAATAGCAGTTTTGGTTGGTTCTGCAGCGTTGTATGATTTTCATGGGCCGTATCTGTGGCCTGCCCTTATTTCGAAAGTCAATAGTCGATGTAGGCTAACCGTTCATAGACGTAGTAGGGAGATTACATCGACAGGGGTAGAAAATAGAGTGCAAAGAAAAAGAACAACTAGCAATGTTGAAGAATTCATAGAGGTACTAAAGGTTTCAGGTGTGATCCCAAACTTTGTTTTCTGGACATTTTCAGAGAATGGAGTTGCCCGACAGTGAGACATATGCCTTCCTGCTTTGACCAGAACCAGAGCACAGAGGCTGCAAAAAACAGTCTCGCCCATCTTTCAAGAGTACGCGGGCCAAGATTCAAGCCTGTACATGTGTTCTCAAACTAGCTATTGTGGCCACAGGTACGCTCCGCTTGCTAAACGTTTTGGCAGAATAGGAATGGACTTTCAGTCTGATCGATATGATTCTTTACAAACCGAAAGGTAGGAAATAAGCAAAACCCCAAAAGGCCGAAAGCAACTAACAATAACCCGTCGAGGTCATATCTTTCAACCGTCATGTTCTGTCCGCTGGGTGGGGAAGCAGTGTTCTTTCCACACCGGGAACCCCACCTGAGGTACAGTGCAAATCTATCTGCACCCCTTCTCCACCTCGCCTGTCCCGCCATCCGGCCCAATTTTCTGCCCTGTTTCTCGCCCTTTTGGCGGTTCTGAGGCCGAAGCCCTTCCTAGGTAAGGAGTTGTTTCTGATCTGCCATCACTTTTCCTTATATCACTGTGACAGTGCACCAGAGAAACCCCAGTGTCCACAAAACACTGGGATTTTCTTGCAGCTCCAAGGAAAGCCATGTATTTTCAGTGATGTACTATGCCATTGATATAACCCGAAAGTGTGCAGCAAAGACCTCCAGTGTGTACATGTAAACAAAACCCCAGAGCTAGCTCGAGCTCACGCACACGCCATGCATGAAATGGGCAGCAATGCATGGCATGTGCAAGTCGACTTGAGCAAAAGGCCAGCGGGGGACGGATGTGTGTTGGAGCTGTTACTTCAGGCATCGGTGATGGTTGATGGCCACACGTGTGACATGATTCGTCGGGCTGCTCGCAGGTATTTTGAGGTTCAGTAGTCCGGACAGCGTGGTTGATAGCGAAGTAAGGGTACATGTGTAGCAATTCTGGTGACCTGGATTAAGCTTGCTAGTAAAAGGTACGCCTCACATCGCTTGCGGCTAAGTTTCTGAAGGGGAGCGTGTTTCGGTGTTTCGAATCGTCAATTAGGTCTCCAGAATCCTGTACAATCGTCAAGGAGTAGCACACGTCCAGCACAGGGAGTAGAGTACATTATTATGTTCTGTTTCTTATCACTACAATGGATGAGACAAATGTATTGCGGTGTGCTTTGGTGGAGCGAGTACCTTTGACGGTCGCATGCAATCGCACCGAATCGTATCACCAATACACCGAATCCATCTTCAATTGCAGTATAGCAGATATGTGTCTTGGTTACATCGATTGTGGGGTGATTATAGGATCTGAAATTGGCGCTGGACAGTCGTGAACCACCGCCATCCAAATCAACTGAGTCTTCCGCTTTGTATCCTTTCCCGCACGCGTCGGCAGCTGAAAGAAAGTAGCCCATATTTTGCAATGTGGCACATCACATTCGTAAACTTGGCCGCTTACACATTGCTGGCACAACTGGGTTTTCAGGGATGTGGTTTTGAAAGCCCCATGGCCCAGACCCACAACTTTTTGTTGCTATATCTCGTGTCATTGCTCTGTTGTATTATTCAAATTTGTTATTGTTAGGTTGTTCTTCGATTGTATTATTCAAAGCTGCAAACGTTAGGTGGAAACCCCTGAACATTCATCCCAGTGTCAAAAAACATGGCTAGTCACATTGCTGTTTCTGCGTGTTTCTTCCCATTCCAGTACTCCAGTCCTGTCGATGTTCATCCCAGTGTCTTCTGTGTGAGAAGTGTGAATGCAGCAAACTGCAGTCTGTCGCGACATGGCATCGGCAGACAGCTTGAAAAGGAGGGAACAGTGATGCTATATTACCAATAGAACACTTTGAATCCTTGTGTTACATTGTCGCCTTGCACAAAGATAGACAATGGATGGTTTGTGCTGTTGACTAATCTGATGGTTCGAAGTGTCTGAAAAGCACACTTGGACCGCCAATATGTTGTCAAGTGAAACCTGTGTTACTTACACAAAGGCACGCTGGCGCGCTACAGTTGTTCATGCTATTTCCGTGTATTGCAGTTGCTGCTTGCAGCGGGTCACGTGGTCCTCATTAGCAAACACTTTTTTGTGGTTTGGGTTGCATGAATGGGATAATCCTCGCTCCTGAAGACATGACACAGCTCATTGGAATGCACAATGAATCGCAACGAATCACAACTGCTTGGAATCCTTGGATATCGCTTTGGAGTGCAGGGGGTTGGAGTTGACGGCTGCATCAAGCATCCAAGAGAGGTCACGATGTTCACTTCCTCACCACAGCCGCTGAAAATGAGATCAACTGTGACTCGCGACGGCTTTGCATTTGTTCTGGTATTACTATTCATAGCTTTGATGTTCTCTGTGAGTGCACTGGTTTTCGATCTGGTGGGGCCATCGCAGCCTGCCAGCACTGTTGAAATATCTGCTGAAACCCCGTCCCATCCCTCAAGTTTGGAAGCTACGTCATTGATCTCTGAACAGGCGCCAGCAAGCAACAAGATCAGAAGTACCGCAGTGGAGCTGAACACAACAGAAGCAGGTGCTGCCCTATTCCCAAATGTGTCATCCTCTGCAGTGTGTGTTGAGCACGTTGGCCCTTCAGTTCAAAAGCTGCTCTGTTGCATGTCGCTGCGTGAAGCGTTGAACCCCAGATCTTTTATGAAAGCTGCGATAAGTAACCAACTTGTGTTTACATGGCGTCTATATGAACGCAACCTACTGTGTACATGTGGACTGAATGTTGAAACATACATTCCTGCGCGCTCTATGGGATGGTGCCACAATGACACGCGAGGATATTGCTCCTTGATATTGTCCCTCACGTTTTCTCTTTCCCCTGTGTCTTGACAGGCTCCTCCTTCCATGCTTCACATGCCGCTTCTACACCGTGTTGCCTCTCTTGCTGCCCCTGCTTTCATCCACGCACATTGCGTTGCTGTGTATCAGTGCACTCTTTCTGGGGTACTCAGGACCCGCTGCTTTCAACTGCCAGTCCGCACACATCCCTGGGGGGCACACACCCTTTGATCTCATATATGTTTTAGGCTTAGCTATTAGGGTGAGTACTGGGACCCAGGGCCCTGTTTCTAACCTGAGCAACATGTTAACCTGCCAAGATTTTTTAAGGCAAGCTGCATGTGTGTATGCTTGTGATACGGTTTACCATTCTTTGCTTTGATCTGCAGAGGCGGACAATGCTGGAAGTCAACAGAACGGCAAGAAGAGATGTGTCTCTTTGGCATACAACAAGCCAGCAAAGACTGGCAGCACAACAGTTGGAAAGCTCTTGAATCAGAGGTTTCCAAAAGCAAAGCGTGTGGATTGTGGAGTGCACTCAGAACACTCATCTCTTGGAAAGCTGCTACAAGCGAACAATTCGCAGTACGACATATTTGACTGCCATAGCATCTGGGATGCAACCATGCTGTCGGCCCTTGTGGAGCAGGCCAAGCATCCGATCGTGCACATCACCACTATTCGCAACCCAGTGGACCAGCTCTTCAGCCTTTTCTTCCATGTTCACAAGAGCAGGGTGTGCAACAGTGGAAATGTGCCGGATGCTGAAGAGATGCTCAAGTTTGTGAGGCAGGTGTACAATCCTCGCATTCAAACGTTTCATTCGCGCCCGTACAATGCAAGTCAAGTAGGTTCAAAGCTCGTTGATGGAGAATGTGCTTTCTGGGATGTGATATGGATGACAGATGACTTGGAGGCCGCACTTGGAAGTGGGGAGCATTTCAACACTGGAAAGTTGGACTGCCCTGAGAGGGGCAGTATGGCAGAGAACAAGGAACTGTTGGCAGCCATCGCTGAGGCTACAAAGGGAGAACACGAAATGTTTGAGGGATTACAAAAGTGTGAGAAAGTTGTCACGGACACTCCTTGGGTATGGGACGACACTCAAGGATGCATAGCTGAGATATGAAGCTCTGTTGGATTGCGCAGCAGCAGGAGATGATGTTGTGGTGCGGGGCCTTGCACACATGCTTGGAAGCAGTGCTTGCAGCCAAGACCTGCATGTTGGCGTGGTTCAGTGCATGGAAAGCAGATCAGGTTTTGTCCACTTGAGCGTCAGTGATTTCATTTATTGTGCATCTATTCTTGTCCTCTTGTATATAGCCTTGGTGGCATTTCTCAAAGTTTTGGGGCGATTAGCTCAATGTGGAGCTGTCAGCTCAGTCAAAGATGTAACTGTTGTGCTAAAGTTGGGCTGCTTTAGAAGTATTGTGGTGGATGCAACTGGCATGGCAGGAGCCTTTCATCCGGTGTCGGCCACAACACTTTCCCGCATGGAATGACTTCCTGCATGGAATGACTTTGAATATTCGGGAGTAGTAGCTCATACGCTATAGAATACGGGTGAGAGAAAGATTGGTTCCAGAGTTCTGGCGTATGCATTGCACTGCTCATGTGCACACCGCGCAAATTTTTTATGTTGACAGATTTTCGTTGGTCGTTCAGGAACCAACGTTTTCGTAAACCAGGCTATCACCAAATAGTGATGAGGCTGATAATGACAATTTTATACTGGACTCCGGTTCGTCCATGTAGCCAGGAGTAATGCCACTGGTGCTTAACGATGAGTGTTGCCGGGGGTGGGTGCAGAATGGTGGCGGCGGGTGTGATGGCACAGGTTACGTAAGGAATCCTTTCACCATTCGTCTCGGTCCACGGGAAGCAATAAAGTGCTTTCGCTCGAGGTCCCGGGTTCAAATCCCGGTCTAGCCAGGATCTCGTCTTTTCTTCGACCTTTCGAGCCAGGGTCTCTTGTGGTCTCCGCTCTAACGAATTTCATGAATTCCGCCAAAGCTCAAAGTCAGTATGGTGTAGTCCCCGAATAATTAGGTTTATTGAAACAAATTTCCTTCACCATCCTTGTATTTAGTTCCCCTGGGCGGAACCAAGGATCAGGATGGTGAACACGGGGCTTCTTTCTGTTACCGTGGAAGCCTGTTACCATGGAAACCTCCGCCTGGTGACACGTGACGTGCCCTCAAACAGGCGTAAAAGTGACGCATGACGAGGGCTAAAGTAGGCGAAATCGATTTGAGAGGTTCATGTGGTGACGCTCGAACTGTGATGATTCAGGCGAAAGTCCCAATTATTACACATATGTGACGTTCAAAGCTTCTAAACGTTCAAATCGCACACAGTCGACTGTCTAGATGTTTCTATCTCTTGTTGCTTGAATTCGCCTTATTCTTGATATTCTAGCTGCATGTGCGTTGTCGCTGATTATATTACTGTGTAGCGCAGTACATGTACTGCTTGTCCAATCCATCATCCTTCAGATTACGCGTAATGGCCGAAACAGGCGGACTACATTTTTCGGCACGCGTGGCTCAGCCTTTTTCAGGCGAAGTGCGCTAAGAAAAATACCTTCGTGACGGTGTCGTTCAGCAAAATAGGCGAAGATTTTGAATGGTTGGTCCGAGGAATGGTTATTCCATACACCGTGACCTCGCACTCGGGAGCATCACGAAGGCTGCTAGACGCCCTGACGCCGAGCCCCTCGCGAC
>JAUMHD010005351.1:0-12739 GCA_032359135.1 Ulvella scutata
TTGGGTGTGTGTCCTGCGGCTCTGCAGGATCGCCCTCTGACCTGTGAGTGTGGGAAGCCTTTCAGCCCAGGGCAGGCGATGAGGTGTAGGTGATGTGCGGGTGTGCGCGCGGTGTTCCATGATGTTTCCGTTGAATGCGGTTGGCGCGCGTGTGTCATGCAATCTGCTCAGGCTACCACTAGGGAGCCTGCTGATGCTCATTTGCAGGATGAGGGTGTTCTTGATCCGGCTGTTGTGAATGGCAAGCGTGTTGATTTTCATGCGACTACAGGCAGTGTTGGCTGTGATGTCAGCATTGTTGATCCTACTTGTCCTACCTACCTGGGCAAGTGTGAATCAGTGTTGTTTCGTGATGCCGAGGGAGCGAAGAGTAGGAAGCATGTCTTGAACGGAGCCACTATGGTTCCTTTGGTTATGTCTACTTTTGGGACGTTAGGCCCCTCTGCTGAGGGTTACTTGCAGAACCTTGCTACTGTTGCTTGTTCCACTGGTGTCGTAGATCGTGGTCTGTGGTTGCGAATCAGTAGGCAGTATCTGAGTTGTGCCCTGGCTCTTGGTCGTGGCATTGTGTTTCGTCATTACTATCGCAGTTTGGCTAAGCGTGCTGGGCAAGACTTTCGTGATGGTGCTGTTGTGCCATTCGAGTGAAGTGGTGGATGTTTTGTGTTAGTTGATTTTGGCTATTTGGGTTCATGCCTATTCACTACCTTTCCGGTTTGTAAAGCTTGAACCGAAATCTTAAAAAATCAAGTACCACACGCCACGAATCAGCTCACTCCAATAGCACAGCAGTGTGTGTAAACTTACAGGCTCCGATAGCACAGCAGTGGAGTTAAGCGTAGCTGTAGTCTCCTGTCTCCTCGCACACGCATGCAACCTGGCCGTCAAGCACCACACAGTCTGCAGCCCCCCCCCCACAGTCACCCTCACCAGTGAACATCGCAGAACCAACGCCACAAAACACAGGATCATCGGGTGCGTAGTCTGCACCTTCACCGCACACAGCCATGAAACCTTCGCTTCCTAAAAGGATCATGGTGTCCAGGCCAGGGCCCCCTCGAACGACAAGTTCAGGGTTCACAGTATCGCCGGTAAAGACCAAAACAATTAAATCGTCACCTGGGCCACCAAGAACTTTCTTATCCGCAGGGTCAACATTAACTGTATCTTCACCAGCGCCCATGAAGATGATATCAGCCCCCGGCCCTCCAACAGCCGTGTCATCTCCTGCAAAGGTTAATATCAAATCGTCCCCCGAAAGTCCAATCACGTAGTCATTGCCCAGAGTGCCATCGATGCGGTCACGAAAGTCCGTGCCAGAGACGGGACCCGGATTCCCCCGACCAATGAAACACACCCCCCTTATACAGGCTCCCCCGTCGGGAATACTGGCGCATGCAGCAATGTGCGCGTCAGTGCATTCGGCGCAGATATTCCTCTCATTACACTGAAGGAAACCAGAACAACCCCCTGCATGCATGCGGTTCATGAGTTGCATGCAACGTCGCACCTCCACTGACACGCCCTGAAAAGTGAGAATTTCTAGGCACTTGTCCACTGCGTCCCCTGGAACTACTTACACGATGTGACAGAAAAAAAAAATATGTATACAAAACTTCGCGCGACTTTAGCCTCTCAGTGTGCAAAGAAAAGCTTCCACTTTTCTTTGCACTTTAGGCTGTGCATCCTGTATACTTGCCAAGACTATGTACGGTCACGATTGGATCGTCATCATATGCAACGCCAGCATTGCAGATATGCCAACCTAGGATGCTTGTGCACACTTCGACGCATAGAATGCACTGTCAATGAGCGTTTGTGTCATACTGTACTTGTGAATCTGCGACTTGGCTGCTCCGGAAGTGAACATTGCAAAATACACCAAAACACCATGAGCTCGCGAATCACAGATCAAGACATAGATCTTGCACATCTACAGGATAAAAGTAGCTGTTTCCCTGACGCTGGCGTGGAATGGCGCGCTGTGCTGATATCCTTTTGCATGACAAACCTCCGCTCAGACGATCCGTAACTACGTACTGTGAAAAGCACATCACCTCCTGGTACCCACAATCAACAGTATACAGTCCTAAATATCTGTAGGAGTGTATTCAAGAACATTTTATGCACGGTTCGTGAGTGTGCCATTAGTGGCAGCTTCGTGCATCCATGACCTTTCCACACGTACTGCTACAACCACGGCGCCCCTGGGCACAAACCGTCAAGCCAAATCACTTGAGTATGGTAATACGTACTTAAGTTTGTAATTAGCGTGCGCGCAGTGAGGGGGAACCGCAGAAACGGCAAAATGGTGGGAATAATCATGTATAGTCATAGATACAATGGCGTGTAGGGCTGCAAATTACAGATTACACCATTTCCTTGCTTTAATTAAAGCAGATTAAAGCGTTTAAATTAGACGTTATCTGATTATCGTCGATTAATCTGTAGTAAATTAAATCTCCTCACTGATTACAGAGAACTTATAACTTGTAACCCGGAAATCACATGCCGCCCCGGGGCCCTATGCTACGACAGGTTGGTGCAGGCCCCTTGTGGCAGGATGGATCGAGACCTCTTTCCATGTGGTGACTGGCCAGCCGCCATGGCACAGCACGGCCATGCTCTTGTGAGGAAAACAACGCACCCGAGTCAGCAATCGTTCTGTACAACAGTCTTCACATAATAGGCAGTGTCACAGTAGACAGTGCTTCAGTTGTGCCGTGGCTCATGGTCGTGGCATTGCGTTTCGTCATGACTATCGAAGTTTGGCTACAGAAGGATAATACAACGTTGGCGGACTGCACCATACTCATTTCGAGCTTTGGCCTCAGTTGCGCAGTGGTGGGCTTCATTCAATTCGTTATAGGGGAAACCACCAGAGACCCATTACGCACCCGTCTCAGAAGCTCGAAGAAAATACAAGAGGTCGCTCTGGCCGGGCCGGGGTTCGAACCCAGGACCTCGTGGTAAAAGCTCTCACGGGCCCGTGGCTGAGTTGAAGGCCAATCCCAATACCAAGGCGAAGAGTGCTGGGACAGACTTTCGTGATGGTGCTGTTGTGCCATTCGAGAGAAGTGGTGCATATTGTGTGTTCGTTGCTCTTGGTTATTTGGGTTCATTCCTATTCACTACCTCTCCGGGTTGTATGAAGGGAATCTTGACATAATATCAGGCTTCATCGCGGTAGTACGTGCAGAAACCTTCTGCTGCGTGCTTCAAGTCAGATTATGGCTGTACCTTTAATTTGTAATTTGGAGTTAATCTGGGGTGATTGGAGGAAAATCATCTGCATAATTTGACGTTAATCTGCGCTTTTCAGATTCATGTGATGTCCTATTTTTTCACCTGTAATTACAGCATTCAAATTAGACGTTAATCTGCTGGTCGGCATGTACCCTTTACAGCCCTAATGGCGTGGAACCTTACGTTCGTATGATCGTGTGTGAGGCTCGCCATGCAAAATGGCCCACTTGGTGCGGGGTTGTGCGGCAGTTTGACTCGACCAGGCGATTGCGATCTTTCATCACGTCCAATGGCGAGTTTCACATCTTCGAAGTTATACATATTATAATCAAATACTATTTATATATTGTGTATTTAAAACGTTTGATCATTTTATTCCACAAGCCGACTTTTAGAACACAAAACGTCGAACACGCCCATACTCATCAGTACGCCATTGCGACTTACAATAAGGCCAAGGGATACCACAAAAAGAAGTCACCCATAAAGTTCCGCGCAGCACACAACAACACAGTCATGCTACTTATGTGCCATTCAATGATATGAACCTATGTTCTGAGACTATGCGCCGATCGCTGTGCATGTGGCCTGGAAGAAACCCTTATAAAGTGGGCGGGTGTTGAGTTGCGTCGCAGGCCCACATGTCACATCTCATAGGCCCAAGGGCGCTGAGGTTGTGGCGGCATACTGTCTACATGCATGCATCTGGAGGCATACTGTCTGAATGCATGCATTTGGAGGCACACTGTATACATGCATGCATGTGGAGGCATACTGTATACATGCATGCATGTGGAGGCGAAGTGTATACATTCATGCATCTGGTACTACATGTCGACCCCATGCAAATTTGGTCGCTTTTGTGAGGATGCCTACTTCTGCGCCCTGAAAATGTCCCGCTCTTTCCTGGACAGCTAAATACAGTATTGAAAGTATTTCTGAGGGACGCATACGAGCAGATTCGAAGGGCATGTTGGGTTACATCGACAATGGCGTGTTAAAGTTGGCTCCTCCACAGTCGGGGCTTGCTGGCCTCGCTGCTTTCGCATCACGAAACCAACACAACGCATGCTCATCAAAACACAGATATTAACGTTCTTACGTTCGCAGAGAGCGCTGGCGCTGCACATAGACCTTCCTTTCGCAGTTGTGTACTTCTGCTGACCACCACCTTCACACAAAAACCAGCACCAGCACGAGCGAAAATGCAACAAGATGATTCGAATACATCTTTATATTCCTTCTAGCGCTGATTGCGTCTGTGTTGTACCTATACTGCACCTGTTAAGTTTGAATGCCACGTGCTCCCAACTGGTTGTTTCCCGACCACTCATCATGCACGATGCCCAGCGCAAAAGTGTTCGTATGCGTTCCTCAAAATGGGGATCATGAATGGTGTGCCGGCGTGGAGGAGCCTGTAGAGTTCTGTGCGATTTGGAATAAGCGTCGACAAATCCGTTATATGGGTCGACATGTAGTATATGGAGGCACAATGTATACATGCTTGCATGTGCAGGCGTAGTGTATGCATGCACGTTGATGTATACTGTAGAAAAGCAACTAACACAAAATACCCACCCAAACACTTGAATGGCAAAGGTCGGTGACCACTGAGACATGTAGCACGCTAGTCATGGTCCGCAGCGACCTCGACTACATCAACATCAGCTGTTTCCAACTACATGGTTCATGTGAGCTGTGCTCTGGAGTTCGGAAGAGCATCAGTATGCATGCATGCGTGGATCCCCGAGGTTTGAAGTTCACACCTTCGCAGCAGTCAGCACCAACCACCGCATCTGCAACATCGCAGGGCACCACACATGTGTTGTCCTCACACTCTAGGCCTGTGCCAGTGCAGAAGGGGGCAGCGTTGGTGGCATCCGCAGGGCAGCACATGTCGCCTGCCGTCTCAGCGGTGCAGGGGATGAGCTCGCACTCCTCCACTCCATTGCACTGCAAACCCTCCGAGCAATCACCTGCATGCATGTTTTTCATAGGCACACCAAAACATCAGTCACCGAGATTTTCGCAGCTCAGTAGGTGCCAAGTGTGCTTGTACTGAATCAACTGAGTGCGTAATGCTGAACAGCACATCGCCTAAAGCAACAGTGACATCTGTTTTAACTTGCGGTGCCTCCAAACAGCAAAGAGCAAAAAAGACCTTCATTTATCTTCGAAGCTTAAATACTCTTGAGTTGGATAAGACTTTCGTGATGGAGCTGTTGTGCCATTCGAGTGAAGTGGTGGATGTTTTGTGTTAGTTGATTTTGCACACGAATAAAGCACACGAATAAAAAGAACAGCATGAATTTTGACATGCAAAATTTCCCATTCAAGAAAGTCTGGTGGTCCTCTCATCATGCGACACATCTGTTTTCAAACAACACGGACATGCACGCAATAGGACTCTTCGGCTAATCACGGTCTGAAGAACACCCTCCGGGTCTGTGTCCATAACAATACACATGGTGAAAAGAGCCGGGAGCAACTGTCATCCGCAAACATGCAACCTGTGAAGTTCACACCTTTGCAGCACTCGCCACCGGCCACAGTGTCGGAAACATCACATGGCACCACACATGTGTTGTCCTCACACTCCAGATCTTCTCCAGTGCAGAAGGGGGCAGCGTTGGTTGCATCCGCAGGGCAGCACATGTCACCTGCCGTCTCAGCTGTGCAGGGGATCACCTCACACTCATCACTGCCGTTGCACTGCAGACCCTCCGAGCATTCACCTGTAGCCATGTTGCGAAGCGTCAAAGCAAACAGTACTCATAAAAATGGCACCTCGGTTGCAGCTCTCAGTGGCAGGTGACTTGGTTGTTGATGCTGCTACAGCTCCATGTAGAATATACTACAGAGTGATATAAATACGCAACTGCAATGCTTTTTCAACTGTCTGTGGGGGCCTTTGCTTTGCTGCTGACTTGGTTACCTTCTCCTATGTCGCTGTGATTTGTGGTTTTGGTTATCATTTCCTCTCCGTTCACGAGGCCGTCAGTTTGTTATGTTGACGGTTTGCGTACGCTGTGATTCTTGAGGGTTTCTTTATCCGGCAATAAAAAAAGTGCGGATACTCTGCCACACATTACTTTGAGGCCATACTGCACCATAACAGCACTTAGCAGTCATGCTTACCCTTAGAATGACTGTTTGTGTCCAGCTGAGTTGTCACCGTCATGTTGCCATCGAATTTCCTCTGTACACCAGTGTGGCTGTTGGGGAGTTTGCTGAGTCAGCACATGCCACGCAGACATATGACCCAGCTTGCCAGCCCATCACAAGTCAGAAATAAGCATCACTGAACTGGGAGGCTTTGAACGTCAACAGTATGCGTATTGTTGTGCGGTTTGCACGCAATCTGGCGCTGGGCGAGTATCATCAACATGTTCCCATTTTGGCACCATCCCTCGCATTTTGTTCAACATAAAACCTAGAAGAACCGATATTACTCTGAAACCAGCAATACTATCTCAGTTTGGCCCAGAGTGCTGGGAAAGACTTTCGTGATGGCGCTGTTGTGCCATTCTAGTGAAGTGGTGGATAGTGGGGCTTAGTTGCTTTTGGCTACTTGGGTCCATGCCCATTCAGTACCTTTCCGGTTTGTAAAAGGAGATCCGGTCAAACCTTCAGCATCAACAAGTAGCAGCCTCGCTATTTTTTTCTGGTGCTTTGATTCTCATTCTTACCCTGGCTCATTGTATTTTCAACTCTGAATCATGTCACTTCACCCTCGGGGCCGCGTCAAGCACGTGTATGGATTATACATAGCCAGTCTACTTCAACCAACTGATGTTTGACCTGAACTGCCGGAGGTTGAAGCAGACGCGCTGTGCTCAACAGTATACACATAGTAGCATGCCAGCAAACAATACCAGTACTGTCCCTTCTCAAAGCATCAGCATTGCCCAAATCCAGGCTCAGGTACATATGCATTAGCTTGCATCAAAATAATCCCTGCAACGCTACCCGACTACTCATATTGCAAACGTGTGGTTGTATGTGTATAAAGTACGTGTTCGTCTAGCTTCTGGAAATACAATATGGTTGACACATGCTCAAATCTTCGCGATGGCTACACCAAGCCCACTGTACATTATCCCCAACACACGTTCAACTACAGTTCCTAGTGTCGCCACCAGATGCAAAAATAAATGTTCTTTCGATGCATGTCTGCGCTGAAGTGGCATGAACCGACTGTAAATACTACGGACTTACATGATGTCACTGTAAGTTAGTTGTGAGATCTGCGTACCTTCGCAGCACTCGCCACCGGCCACAGTGTCTGCAACATCGCAGGGAACCACACATGTGTTGTCCTCACACTCCAGGCCTGTGCCAGTGCAGAAGGGGGCAGCGTTGGTGGCATCCACTGGGCAGCACATGTCGCCTACCATCTCAGCGGTGCAGGGGATGAGCTCGCACTGACCACTAGCGGTGTTGCACTGCAGACCCTCCGAGCATTCACCTGTAGCCATGTTGCGAACCGTCAAAGCAGAGCATCATCTGGAAATCCTCTCAAAACCCTTTGCCTGTAATGGGTGGACACTCACCGCACTTCCTCCTGATGCTTATTGTGGCGTAAGTGCTGAAATTTTATATTACCCGAAAGGGATTCACAAGGCATGAACCCAAATATCCAGAAGCATAAAAGAAAAAACACATTTTCCTCCACTTCACTCGGACACGACAATATCACCATCACGTTTGTCTAGGAGCTCGACGTCATGGACACATCTTCGATCATATGCAATAGATAATTCAAGGACATATACAGGAGAAAAAAAACCACACTAAACCCGCGGTGCGGTGCACGACACCAGCACACATCTTGCTGTAATAAACGTATTCAACTTAACAGCCATCCTTCTTTAAATGCGACTAACTAATCCTATCGAACACTTAAGTACACCAACAGGTGTAACATGCAGAAATGCTAAAGTTGCTGCAATGCATTCGCACACTTCGTGTAAATTCTAGCATGAACAGCGCAAGTGCTTGTGTTGAACAAGCAACGTCATGCATGCAATCTGTGAAGCGTGCGGTGCGAAGCTCGCACCTTCGCAGCAGTCACCACCAGCCACAGTGTCTGAAATAACGCAGCCGGTTCCAGGGCAGATCACAAAGGTCTCGAAGCCTGCCCGCGGTGCAGGTGTGATGGTGGATGGGTCATCATCCTTCAAGAAGCAACGGTTACTTGAGATCCTCCTGGTTGCCGCAGTGCAGCCTGTGGTTGCCTCACAAAGGGTCACACACTCCTGGAGGGTGTCCCTGAAGAGGCTGCCCTCCACCTGAGTGCCTGGAATGCTGCCGCCGGAGATGTCGGTGCCAGCCAAAGCGACGCCACATTCAGCATTGGGTGGGGGGGGAGAGCAGAGGATGACCGTTGAGAAGTTGGGCCTGGGGTTGGTGGTGATGTCGGCAAGGGGGGTGTCCTTCAGGAAGCAGCGGGGTGTGAGTGAGCTGCGCCATGTGGCCGCTGTGCAGCCTGGGGTTTCCTCGCAGAGAGAAACACACTCCTCAATGCTGTCTCTGAAGAGGCTTCCCTGTACCTGTGATCCCGGAATGCTGCTGCCGGGGATGTCAGTGCCTGCCATCACCACATCACACGACCCTGCATAAGGCATCGAACTGCTTTGAAACTTATTCCGTTTACGTGTGGATATAACTACAGATATTTGAGCGGGCAGCATCGTCGTGTCTGTGTGCATACACCTCGATCGAGTGTTATGGATACCGCGACACGAGGCTGGCGACTACATGGGGCACTTGGCTGCTGCTGCGGATGAGAATGGACATATGAAGTATGTAGTTTATGGACTAGTCTGCATAGAGAATTGAGTGTGGCGCTGTGCAAAGGCATGCCCGAGCTGGGGTTGTGCAGTTCCGCTAACTAGTGGGCGTGCTCGTATTCCTGGGCTCCGCATTGCATATGATGAGGTTTAGTAGTTCGACTGTGCCTTCCCTACAGTTTCTTGTCGTTCAATTGTGCTGCCGGCGCCCTTGTCTAAGGCTGCTTCCCACCTTGCTAGCCATTCTCTCATGATCGAGTCCTTGTACGCCTCTTGATCGCACGCATCCAGTCTACTTAACTTCGACACAGTTCAAGCTTGAGGTCAAGTACAAATGGTACTCACACAAGACACCGTGGGGTTTTGAAACACGACAGGTCTGGTCCCTCTAGAACTCAGCACTACATGTATGCATTTTTACGCCCATAACTACTGTATCTGAACAAGACCTATCTTAGAGGACAACATGATAGGTATCATCGTTCGACGGTCTGCTTGAACGGCACCAGATGGTGGCGTTTGCGACCTGCACCCTATCATCGCCATTTTGATACTTTCCAACTGACGTGATATCCCTGATGTTGATGAATAAAACGTGTATACTATTGCACAACCATCGAGAGTGCCCATGTAGCAGGTATGCACAGGATCACTGCTTTTGGAAGGTGTGTGCACAAGTGTACGATTGCAGACCATGCTGCCTGTGCCGCTGCAGCAAGGCGCAACAGCCCATCCCAGGAACATATACGCATACTATAAGCCGCTCTTGTGATAGTCTGGTGATAGGCCGATGGGCGATTACATCAATAGGGGCTCAGGATGCCAGGCAGGTCACAAAATCGACATTTCGTTGTAAGAAGGCACGCAAGGACCCAGGAAACTAGTAATCTAGATCGGCATTTTTTGAACATGGCATAAGTCATTGATGTTCGTAGTTTTGTGTGTTCACGGTAGGCGGCAAGTGATGGCATGCGCAGCTGCATACCTGCCATATTGGCTCGAATTCCTGCATTTCCTGCAACGACCAGCAGCACAGCCACCTTCACGCGTTGGGTGAATGTGTAGGACATCACAAGCGTGGCTCAGGAGCTGTTCATAAAACGAATTGTTTAAACACTGTAGTGGCGTCAGATCATGATGCTGTGTGTATCGAGATACACTGAACACTGCGATACGCGGGCTCATTCACATATGGTCAGGTCCCGAAGGTTATGATCAGCCGTTTATGTGTACTTTGTCAGAGCTGGTATCCCGTCGAGACGCGATCAGTGCGTTCAAGCCCCAGAAAGAATGAAGTATTCGATTCTTCGGTGTGAAATGTACCAATCAAACTCGCGTAGGTGCAATCTTTCAAGACTGAAGTACGAATGTCAGCACAGCTGCGAGCTCGTCATACTTCAACAGATTGGACCCTGTCGACGAATGGTCGACCGTGTTATTTGGGGAGCTCCGGTGTACTGCCCAGATCGTCACTCGTGAAGTGCGATCGGTGAGACATACATCGGTGGCGGCGGCGGTGCCTCCGACCCATGCATCAAACACTTGAGCAGTGCGGATGACCATCGATGATGCACAAACCACTTTTAACTGCAGTGAACTGGCGATGAAATTACTGAACTGCTCTCCTGATGGGTAGTGCCGAGAACCAGGGAACATAAAAAATCGTACAACGGCCGTTGCGAAGGCTTGACGTGACGCAGGAGAAGGAATGAACATCCCACGACTGCAGTTGGGTACTTCAGGTACTCACACGTTTTGTCGTGTGTCTGCTGAGAGTTTGCACTTCTTTGTGGCGTTTCATTGTCCGGATCCGAACCGTGCTGGCACTTGAGGAGCCATAGGCTACGTGTATAAACGAGCTGACGCCCTTCCGATGTTGAAGCACTCACACTATCGGAGACATCACCGGACTCGCGGTGGGGAGGCAATACAGTTCACAACGCCTGTGTCAGGTTGTCTGTTGGTTCAGCATCGTGCATTGTGTTCGCAAACTGAACGAATCTCCCAGTGGCATGCCCCTCTCAGAATGCTGCGAACTTCCGGTAACCGTGAGCCAATGTGGGTCACATGTGGGTCATATGATGAAGTTCGGTCGGGGAAGAGGAAATGCCAATATTCAGATTTCATCCTGTATGTGTCCACGAACCGTCGTTCCCAGGAGGCGTTGTGAATCGGGCTCCTATACACGTCCAACTGCCGGTAATTGTTGAGGAGCTGATGTTGACCAGTGCGTATATTACAGCTGAACTATCACTGATACTGCGATACATACAACTTCAGCTGTATGCTAGCGTTCATATCTCTCAGGCACGCCTCAGCTGCTACTTACTGTCCCGCACAGCGCAGTTCTGCCTGGTTTGCCTTGAGCACTCTCGCCAGCTGACATGGGAGAAAACAAACGCAAGTTTGGGCATCACACGAGCACAAGACGTCATCAGCGCTACTATCTATCCGGAAGTATAGATCTTGTGACAATATTCAACAGTTCTGGCAGCATCGAGACACGGCCTCGCTGCTTACTTTGCCTGCTTCCACTGGCCAACGGTATGGTACAGCAGTGGCGAATCTTGTGGGTCGTTTCAAATGCACGGCAACTGACCCTGCTTGCACATCGGCACATCTACAGCACCTTGAAAAAAACGAATAGGAAAACCTATTCGGGAACCACGCCATACCGAAGAAGGGCTTGACTGCACTTTGAAGTGCGCCCCTGTCGATGTAGTCACTTTGAAGTGAACCGCAGCATCTCTGTCGACCGGAACATCTTAACAAATAGAATCGGTAACACAACTACAAAAAAAAAGCATAATCAATAGTCTCAACATGATAGTGATTACATCGACAAGGGCGCTGGAACTCAACATGATAGTACGAAATAATGGGTACATGAACACATGACACAAGACAGCATCATCACAGCATTTCAGTTCTGTCACATCTGCTTTGTTCCCGCATTCCATGCCTGTCATCTGGTTAGAATACATGGAAAGCATGGGAACAGCTCCGGCATGCTTAGCCGGGGTGAGGCTCTTTGTGGCAATATCTGCCTTCTGTTTGTCAGTCGGAACGTAGGTGATACTTATCAGCTGATTCATGTGGCGCTGGTGCACCATTCTCCATTTGATGTCAATCCACACGTAGCATTCGGCGGCTCCTTAAACAAGTGGCTTGGGTGGAACATCTAGTTTTATGTTGACATCCTGCCTCTTCAAGTCTGTGGCCGTGACCATTGTATGTGCTCTTTTTATGGTGGCACACACCACCTGGTATCTACTGTAATGTGCAGGCACATGTCTCGAATGATCACCGCTGCGGCAGGCATCTGCACCGCCACTACTGGGACCAGTTCGATTCCCGGATCCTGTACCCCTTCGCCAGAAATTGAAGCTTAGGGGTCAGGCTCGCGCAGCTGCTGCTATGGTCTGGTGTTGTTGTGTTTAGCTTCGATTAGGTGCTGGTAGCTCTTTAGTTCTTTAGGTTTCCTTGATGTTAGTTAGTACCCCTGCCTGATGCACCTCTGCTTCCTGTCTGGTTCTGTATAGCTCTCTACGCTTTCCCACTGCTGACTCTTCTAGTTCAATGTTGTACTGTCCTGTCGATGTAACTCTCACCTGGTGTCTTTGATGTTACAAACCTGAAAGGTAGTAAATAGGCATGAACCCAAATAGCCAAAATCAACTAACACAAAACATCCACCACTT
>JAUMHD010005362.1:0-12730 GCA_032359135.1 Ulvella scutata
CCCCCCCCCCCCCCCCCCCCCCCCCCCCCCCCCCCCCCCCCCCCCCCCCCCCCCCCCCCCCCCCCCCCCCCCCACGCACCAGCAGCAGGTCTAGTGACTCACACATGTTCTCCCCATCTAGCCTCATGCCTGGGGTTTGGTTGTTAGCAGCCACTTCTGCGTACCACTCGGGCTTGTCAGAGAGATCAATAAGCACTGTGTCGAAAGGGATGCCTTTCTCCTCCAGTGCCATCCACACCTGCACATGTCATGCATATCTCTGAGATAAATTATTGCTATTGAGTTGAGTTGATTTCATTATCGCGTTGAGTTGATTGAGTGCAGTTAAACCGTATTGCTGGACACGTACTGTGATGACTCAGTGACGGGGTTTTGCGTACTCTACATCACCTGGAATGGATAGGCTAAACAGTGGTAAACGCAACGTGTATGCACAGGCAAGTACCCACTTCATCTGAGTCGGGCAAAAGCTTTACAACTGTCACATTGCTTTGATAATGAGGACTGTACAGGTTCCAGTCTAGACCCTGGAAGTAGAAGAACGATATGACAGACGTACATCCATCACCTGGGGCATGAGGAGATTGTTGAATCAGCAACAAGCACACACGTGCTGCGGTTGTTCGCTCATGTAAACTTCACATACCTTATTATAGTTTGGGGGTCATATCCCAAAGTAACTCAGCAGAGAACCCCAGAAAAGAAAGGTTTGAACTTGCGATAATTCATGATGGGTCAACAAATTTGGTGTTGAGTGGAGGATAATGGATCATCACAACGGCGCAGTGTACACGCAGGATATGGCTGCATTGTACCTCTGCGCATACTGCAGCCCTGATGGCTATCATGTAGCCAATCACTGATAATTTCACAGATTTTCACTACTTCTCGCTTACTTATCAGTGTTTCAGCTGTAAAGCATGGTGTAGTGAAGCCGAGGGTGACACACCTTGGAGCAGTGCGGACACCAGCCATTGGTGTCTCTGTACAGCACCACACGCTTATCTGTGGCTACTTTCTTCTTTGTAGGCAGAATTGTCCCTTTTCGCGAGCCCATGGCAGCTCCAGGAGCCATGGGCAGGTCTGCACTGAATCCTTGTAGCACATCCAAACCAGCTTGTGCTTCGATTTCCTTCCTACGCTCCATCGAGGTGATCAGATCTGATATGGCACTTTGAACTGCTTTAGCTTGCACTGGTTGGGGTTCTGCTTGTTTGGCAGGAGGTTAGAAGCAAAATTTCCAGCGTGGTGTTCGGAGTAATGATACCCGCGCGATGAACCGGCTCTCAACTAGTTCAATGATGTATTAAGTATCTGCCAATGCTATATCACGCTTTGCAGGTTATAGGTCATCACGTAGTAGCAGTGTCGGGTACTATCCAGCGGTTGTGGTGTTGCAGATGCCACACCACATCATTCGTAGAGGCTCCATACAACGGATGTACTGCACAAGGGCGGCAGCTCGTGACCACGCGATGAGACAGTTGCTGCGGTCTGAGCGGGTACGTTTTGCTAATCAGGAGGATCAGATTCACGTGTGGTACGCTCTCGCAAGTGGTCTCCAGTAAGCATCACAGCCTTCAAGCTCGGGATACATACTTAATTACTGACCAGCCTGTTGCTCGCGTTATCGCCTGCGTTGGGTTCCTACCTAGGTGCATTTACTGTTTGAGGCTCAGAGCACATCACCAGGGTCAAGGCACAAATTCGCACGGCAGAACAGGTATATACGCAGCAAACTGAATGTCAAATACAGCACACCATACTTCAGTGTCCGCTGTTGCACTGGCCTGCATCTTAACTGCGCCTCGGGACCTGGCTGTGGCACATGCTTGTGCGTGCTGTATCCTGGTGCAACTGCTCAGAGGAACAGTTGGGCCACTCAAAACTTGCTGCTGAACTGATCGTACTCCAATCATTGTGAAACGTGTAGACTAAGGCTTCGTTGTGCACGAAATCGAACGATTCGAGCTGAGGGGTAGATACGACAACAGTTCCTGCTATAGCAAGAATGCACAATGCGAAGGTGATACAGTCTTTACTTGACTTGAACATGGATGAGAGATGCTGCATACTAGTAGACCACCGATTTTGCAGACCATCGATTTTGCAGACCATCATGAGAACCAATCCAGCCAGTAGTGGCCACCAGCACGTTTCAGCCACACACCAACACTGAAGGTCAACAAACAAACTGTGTTACACATGCGTTGGGTACATATGCCGATGTCTTCATTTGGATCCAGCCAGACCGGAGACTTTCAACGTGCAGTGCCATGCTTGCACATGTAGCAGCTGCTTAGCTGGGCAGGGGCTTTTCTTCATGAACGTATGTGCACGGTCATGCTTGCGGTTGAAGAAGTTTCCTGTGCTGGTTTCTGGCAGTTTACCGTCGCATGCACGCCAGGCGGCCACGGGCAGAGCTTCACACGTACGTCCAGGCCGTAGACCCCTCGCCTTGAACACTGGCGTCACATCTCTCACTCCAGGTACTTTTCAATTGACATGTTTCATCTTTTCTGTCGATGCTGCGCACTGTTGTTCTCCTGATGTCTGGTCCCCGCAGTCGTCTTGAAACAACGGATTCTGGGCCCAGACAATTGCTGGAACGTGCCTGTCTTCAACTATGCTTCAAATGTGTATTCTGCCAGGCATAATTAATTCACACAAGACTCCGGCCACAGCTTCGTTCTCATGAAGACTTGAACTCTGACATACTTGCAATGCACCCCTCGAGTATCCCGGATAAAGACAAACTCCTCGCAGCCCAAAATCCACAGGCACGATTGTGACACTTAGAGCTCTGTTTGGTCTTTTAGAAGCTTGTGTGAAAGCACCGTTGCCCATTCTGAAGTCGTACTGTTCTTGCAAGTTCAACAGCACTGGCGTTATACATCCAGGGCGCTGTGAATTCCTCTATGCTGAGTATCCTTTTTGCTTGCATATGCTGTATGCACGTGGGGAATCCTGTCGCCATTCCATCTTCCTGCCCCTTCACACGCTGTTCTTGTGCTCCTACCTAGGAAGCAAACCATTCCAGTTCCAACCCCCACGCCCAGCCTGGTTCTTGTGCTCGAACGGCAAAAGAGGGAAGAAAATTACCCAATCTCGCACAAACTGAGCATGTTCCAAAGCTGAAAGGCCGCAACTAGAGCATCAAGACAACAATCGGATCCGGTTGGCACATGTCCGGTTGGGAAATGTCCGATTGCAGTGCCATTTAAAGGCACTGATCTGCTGATCTGCAGGCACGCAGGACAGTAACACTTCGAAGTCAGGAGTCAAGGGAAAGAAGCCCAGGCTGATCAAGTTGGCCTCAAGTCCCCCGGTCAAGATGAAGCAGCCAAAGCTCGGGAAGCTTGACCCCAACAAGGCACCTCCTGTGCCCGAGCACCTCAAGGCTTCAATCGGAGAGATCGAAGAGTACGACCGCTTGTCTGCAGCTGTGAAGATAGATCCATTTCTTTAACGGATTCTTCCTTCTTCCACTGCTGGTGTCAGGATGTAGCATCTCCCACTGCAGACGATAGAGTAAAGCTAACTGGAAACCACACCATACCCAAGACGGTGCAACTGTGACCTCAGGTCTCCCAGAGAGTCGGGGCATCGGATATTCATACCACCTGATCGGATATTCGTACCACCTGAACTGGAACAGTTAGTTTGAACGAGAACCTGAAGAGTTGCAACCTACGTACATCGACATGTCATCACTTCCTTCCCATAGGAACTGTGACCACAACGCTAACGCCATATACCGCCACAGAAGTACTGCAAGAGCTAATTCACACTTGTTCAGTTCAGCCACGTTAATCACAGAGAGTTGTGGCTACAGGTGTGACACGCCGATCAAGCCAGAGCACTTCCATGTGGAGGGCGGGCTGCGGTTTGTGCGGCCGTACCACTTTGACTTCCGGCTCAATGTCAAGAAACGCATGGTCGGCATGCGTGTCGTGGACCTGTTCACGCGCGAGTTTCCTGTCCGCCCCCGGTATGCCTGCACCGATGGTCTTGTGATGTCTTGTTGAGGTGTCTTTTTAGGTGTCTTTTCGAAGCGTCAAATGAGGTCTTGCAAGCTGTTCATGCCATGTTACGTAATGACAGAACATGCATGCAGAGCATACTATGAAGCCGCGTATGCAGAAGGCAGGCTTCGGGTGGAGGGGGCTCTGGACCCCACAGGGGGGGTCCGACCGGGGCAATGCTGCCGCCACTTCGTGCATCGCCATGAACCCCCTGTGGTTGCAGGTGCTGGCTGCCAAGTTTAGGGGGAAAAAGGATATTTTTTGAAAAATGTCAATAAATTATGTCTTGCAAATGCTCCATTTCAATGCGTTAGCGGTTGTATTCAAAGCTCGGTGCCATAGCTATGGCGTCCGACATTTGTAGGTGAGACCAAATCTCATGGCGAGATTGGTTTTCAGTGTATTCTCTATATCTCAGTGTGTTCTCGATATCCCGCCGGAAAGTTTCGGCCGTATGTCAGATAGATTTTGCTTTTGTATCAAAACACAAACGCCCCCTCTGTGTTCTCTTAAGAACGCGGAGCGCATGCAGGATTGAGTGACCGTTAGAGATGGTGCACGATCACCATCTCTAGCGTTCTTCTTCTGCAAGTGACACCCCAGATGTCACTTGCAGAAGCATCGGACATATCATGAATAATTCAACACATTTTCACGAAAGCTTGAATGGTACCCAGAGTGAGCTGGGGAAATATAGTGTTATATTCGGCCACTGTATACAGCTGTATCATTCCTACATGCATGCAGATGACGTGGAGGTCTTAGCAGTGGCAGATGGCATCGTGGCTGTGAACAAGCCGCCTGCCATGCCGGTGCATGTGGCGGGGCAGTACCGCAAGAACACTGTCGTCGGCATTCTGGAAGCTTTCCGGTGTGCCGCCATGCGTGTACATGCATGCACATGCAACACGATATGTCTGCATGTTCTAGCATGTAAACACGGCTTCCTCTCTATGAAATGGGTGTTCGAAACACCAACAGCGTTCTGTGGCAGGGTAGGAGGGGTTGCAGCCTCGTAGGCGGTGGCAGAGAATCGAGTCTTGTGGAGCGGAATCTCGTAGAAGTTCTACTAGGCTAGAAGATCTAGGTAGTAAAGGTTCTTGATAGAACCAGTACAATGAAAGGAACAAATACCTATGTTTAAATTGCTTTCAATTGCTTTCAATACAAAAGTATCTCTTGTTGGAAAGATGCGACTTTGTGCCGGTTGTTGTTACGAACTGATCCGATTCCTAGAACTTGTCTTGTTTGGCCAGCAAGTATCCCCGTGTGCGCTATCACACTTTAGATCGAATCTACACTTGCCATATCGTGGCATTCAATTGAACCATGAAGCTACACAATTTTTCATGAAGTATGCCGAGCTCATTTTGAGCTTCGTCATTGTATTTCTTGCGAATTCATGCCTGTGGCACCACAGGGGCAGAATTCATGCATCTTTCTGCGTCAGACTGAGACCTGCGTTGTACTCTGTGGGAGGATCATGAGCAGCCTCGGTGTGCTGTGCAGACCAGATCTGGGCAAGCTTGCGCCCGCACACAGGCTGGACAAGCCGGTGTCCGGCGTTCTGCTGCTGACTCGCACCGCAGCCGCCGCAGAAGCCATCAGGGCCAAGATCACCGACCACCAGGTGAGTAAGGGTTACGTGGCACGGGTGGAAGGTACGCTATAACTATGCTGTTTACAAGAATCGGAAACTTGTGTTTCGGGTTTTTTTTGTTTTTGTCTCTTTTAATGTGGTTTTGGGTTTGTATTTGGTATTTGGTATTTGTTGATGTCAGTTCTGTTTGGCGCTGCGCATCTGAAAGACGTCGTGTGTAGGATTGGATCTGCTAGTTATATCCTGTTGCAGGTCCTTGGTGTGTGGTGTGTGGAATGATCATACCTATGTTTGGCAATATCTCATCGTTCGTATGTGTACATGCGAGCACCGTTGTCGTGGGTCGAAGATATAATGCATGCAGCCGTTGAGTGCAGCCGTTGAGTGCAGCCGTTGGATGCCTGTGCGTGGTGCCCTGTGCATGGTGCGGTGCGCATAAGTAGGCATCCCTGCTGCGGTGATGCTGTCATGCATAAGCTGTGCATCTGTATACACCAGGATGCTCTTTTGTGGTGCACCTTTCGTGCTTGTGAGCCGCGACCTTGTCGATGTAAACACACCTTAACGGTACTGTGATGGTTCAGTAGATTCAAGTTGACTCGTACAACATTGTGCGAAAGAATATTGATCAGGTTAGGACGAGTACAAGTTAGCGCGTCGTGCTTTGGTTTGATCGTTCTGTTTTCCGTAACCAGTCTCCTGCAAGTTGTACCGAGTACGACTAGTCGTGGGTCACTGTACCCTACTGAGAAATCATGAACAGGTTCACTTCACCTGTCATCTGTGGCTGATTTTCAGGTTTTTTTGGGCACGAATCAATATCCGTCACTGCGCCGCTCATCTGGGACCACAGAAGCAACCGGGGGTTCGCTGTGGACCCCTCAGCCACACCGCCTGTAACGACAGAGTCTCTGGGTGCTCAGGCTGGTGACGCCAAGTCCGCAGAGACACTGTTTGAGCTTCTGCGAGTCGATGAAGGTTCCAGAACATCCCTGGTGAGATGTTGGCCGAAAACGGGTCGCACTCACCAGCTGAGAATCCACCTGGCGCATCTGGGGCACCCGATTGCAAACGACCGGCTTTATGGAGGGTTGCGCGGGCCGAAACGACCCGATTACGACCTGAGAAAGAAGGGACACGAACAGACCGAAAACGCATGTAAGGAAGTTAGGGAGAAGTTGAAGAGTAATAATGCATGCATTCATGATACGGTTACAGCGTCCAAGGATGTGCATGCGGCGGGGAGGAGTAGTGGCTGTGGCGGCGACGAGCCGCCATCAAAATCAGCTAGGGTTGATGTGGTCACTAACCACAGTAAGCATTCGAAGCATGGATGTGGATCGCATCAGGCCGATCTGCATGATTCAATTCCGAGTCGCATGGACCACAATTTCGCAGATGTGCGCCCTGGTGATGCATGCTGTAAAGCTCTCGAGATGTCGAATGGTGGAGACAGGAAGGATGCGGACCGAGTGAACCACAGAGGTGAGGGCCGCGATGCTGCAGTCGAGAACTCTCCTGAGGATCAGAATGGTCACAAGAGCAGTGATGTTGGGCTTGAAAAGGATGCGTTTTGTGGCGTTGCGAACACTACTAGCAGCATCACTTCCGCAGCAGTTGCGGTTCGTGTTCCAGCGGAGTGCATTGACAAGCTGTGCGCACACTGCCCGCAGATGTGCCCCAGGAACTATCCTTTAGATTTAGAGCCACTTTGGTTGCATGCCGAACGGTATGAATGCGCTGAATGGGAGTTTCGGGCGCCGTTACCGGTTTGGGCGGACGCGGAGTTTGATCCGGGACCCCAGCATCATGCTGGGGCTGATGACATGTAACCGATCATTCAAACACTTGTGCTCATTCCAGGGTGGGTTTACATATCAGAACCATTTGTTCTGTGAATCAGGGACAGCCCTTGAGAACCAACTTTGAAGTGTCACGCTTTGAAGCACGGCAGACTACTGTTTACTCAAGACATCAGTATACGGCAGTTTATTAATTCTATTCTAGTTGCTATTGTAACTATTATTCTTCTGCTATCTACACAGTTTTTGCTATATTTATTCAATCAAGGTGGCATGTATGTACAGTCATCATAATCCATGCAATCTTGGAACATACAAATGCACCATATATTACGGAAACTTCGCGATATGTCATCTTTGCAGCCTTCCACTTGCAGTCACAGAAACAAAAGCTCGGCTGGTGCGTCGCCGTGCGCTGCATTCATGATTAGCTCCATGCGGAAGGAGTATCACATGTACCCAAACTTGATGATGTCCATCGAGTACTGAGACGCAATCTGGTACAGTGTGTTCTCATCAAACTTGTCACCCGCACATGAAGCAAGGCCCTGTTCGCTACTGTCCTCGTGCACGTTTGTCTTGGCAACAGTGGCGGCCTCAAAGCTTGTCCCAGCCCGCTTGTTAATCTCCTCCACAACCTGCAAACAGTCTTGGATCATGTAGGATACTGGTACACAGTGCGGTGGTGTAGGCAGCGTTTGAATGCTGCTCTGTATGGTGCTTCATTCATCACAGCAACAGCGGTGTCACTTGCTACCACCTTTGACACTTTTGGTGGCACCATGCTGGGTACTGGCGATGCCATTCAGGGATGGTAGCAAAGACAGATACCGAGAGGACAGCATACATGTGCGAAGAGCGGGCCGGCTCATTGCACATTTATGCTGTCCTGTATGGTTTGAACACAGGTAAGCTTATCACACACCAAGCAACGTCAGGCGCATACATGTACAGTAGTTGAAAGTTCCACATCCTCGCATTCCTCAACTTGCTGTTCGGGCCAGTGACACACATCCAGCGCTCTGTGTAGTGAGAGCGCAACCACCAAGCACCAGCACATTGATCACTAGTGCCGCTCAGTTACATAGAACAATTCTAAATATCTGGGGCTATTTTTTGGGTGCGTGCCCTAACATATTGAGCGACGCTGGTGATCACTGACCAGCACACAAGCGGCAGTGGCAAGACCAAAGAGACGGTAATGTCCGCGCAAGACACACAGTATGACTGTTGCATGAACAGAAAACAGAGTTCAAATGTGAAGGGAAGGTGTTGAACATAGCCAGTCCACTTTAACCACTGCCTGTAAATTTACACACAATTTAACCACTGGACACCTGACCTCAGCATGTGGCTATGTTCAACAGAAGGTGCTGTAACTTTACACTTTGCTCAACAGAAAAAAACTAATCGGAAACCACGCCATACCCAAGAAGGTGTCACGCACCGCAACCCAGTCTTCGTTGATGCTCTCACTGGCACCAATGAAGTCCACCAAGCTCTCTCCGCCAGGCAGGAACACGCAGTGGGCCTGGTCGCCTAGGTGAACATCTGGGAAGTAAGGGCTCCACTTCTGCAGGTGGTCGATGTATGTACAGCACTGTTCCTTCGGGCACAGCTGCCGCATCGCATTGGTGTCTTCCGTGAATTTCTGCACTGCGGCATACATCTGATCTGAGTACTGGCCAGTACTGGAGTCCCGCCTGGCATTTTATTAATGGTTCGTATATATATATATATATATATATAATAAAAAAATTAAACCATACCCAAGAAAGGATTCGGCCATAATGAAAGAATCGTATGAAACATTCAAAGCAGGCAAAGGACTATGCGTCAGCTTGTTGTCAGTTTCAGCTGTTGAAGCTGCAGATTTGACAGAACAAGGGCATGAACATACATATTGCATGCGGTACATGCATATGATGATGCCATGATTCCAGAACGGCACACCTCGAAAGAAAGGCCACACTCGTCGCCGGGCTCACCGGCTTTATCGTCTTTCCTGTAAACGTAATGACAGTCACTCTGGTGCTCGTACACTGTTTTCAAATTCTCTGCTTCGTCCCATAAATCACAAGGGAAGCTGAAAACAACTGATTTTTGCTCAGGTATGTGGCTCAGGTATGTCTAGTTTAATTAGACATACAAAATGTCGGTACATATGCCGTACTCAGCTTTCCTACTTACTTGGTTGTTCTTTTGTGCTCGGTTGGAAATTTGCATTTGCATTTGCGTTGGAAATTTGTATTCATGCCTATTAACTACCATTCCGGTTTGTTAAAGGTGCCTACAGATGTTCAAGGATGTGCAGAGAAAAGCTTCTTGTTGCATCCACAACAGGTTCCGCATGCACAAGAGAAAGACGTTGTTGCCATGGTACTTGGAGAAAAGGAGAAATACGGCGCAGCCCCATAACACTAAGTCATTACAGTGAAGCATGCCAAATCGTATCTCCTAACTTCATCTGTATTCCCCCTCCCCCCCCCCCCCCCCAGGGAAGAGCTGCACCTGCGCAGCCAGCCTTGCAAGAACCCATACGCGCTGCGCATGCGTGTCCAGGGGTTCCTGACAAACGTGAACACAAAGTATTCCTCCCACAGGTTGCTGTTGGTCTCCTCATCAGTTGCGAAGCGAAACTCGTCCTCTGCGCAGTCCTGCATGAGATGGTCGCCTGGCAGCCCGCACAGCTGCAGCTTGATGGCTGCAATGATGGCTGAGCTGGAGCTCTTCGGCTGGCGGATGTATATGAAGCGCCATTTGTGGCTGATGAACACCTGCAATTCACACAGCTTGCTGAAAAAGCTGATGAAAAGATTGGACGCTGCGTCTCGATCTGGATAGGTGCATGCCCGATGCTGTAATGGAATATCACGGTGTTTGGACATTACAGTGGTGATGTCCCAGCCCAGTGGTGGGCTGGAATATGCGTGGTGGGTGTTGGTTGTGTCACTTTCGGAGTGGCTGTTGCCACACATATGGTGGTGTCTATCAGAGTGTGGAAGCAACTGACAGGATGCCATCCTGGAATTGCCAGCAGATTGAAACATTGATTTGCATGCCCACAAGCGGCCAGCTGTAGGATTCCACACACAACGTACGAAACTGCTGAATATGAAGTGGTTTCAGACAATCTTCAAATGCTTTGATTTGAGAGGGGAAACATTGAAACCCTCGTATTTTGCGATCTGTCAAGGTGGAAAGCATCAGTGTGTTGGATAGTGAATAAATCCGGTAGCTCATACCAACATGGGCAAATACACTCATTTCAGGTCCGCCCAAGCGAAAAATGCAACCTGAAATGCCTTCATTGTGTTCTGATAATTGTTACATGCTTCGTTCGTCTAGGCCATTGTTAGTGAATTGTTCTTCAGACGACAAGGTAGGGTTTGGAAAATTGTTGTACACAGCTGTGTCACCATTCCCAGCAGTGGGTTCAGCATGCTTTTAGTGTTCTGGTCACATCTGAAAGAGTCGTAATATATCCACCAAAGGTGAGGCGCAACCGATGCTCCCCACACATCCAAATCAAACTCTTTTAGTAATTATACGGACACAACCCTGAAATTATGCAACCAGATAGCAACCTGCACGGGCGAAGGGACCAGAGTGTACGGTCACAGGATGCAGCAAGTGTGTATTGCTGCTGTGTTTGTGGCATTTGACTTGGATGGTGCGGCTGTTTCAACTGTACATCATGGCACCGCAACGTACGCCCCATTTGAGCACCTAATACCAATAGCCAGACGCAGGAAGATACAAAATTAACCTTAGTGTCAATTCATCGCTCATATGGTTGCTTCTGCCAGGCTTCTCGTCACCAAAGGCAACACTAGCTACATGTACCGTCTGTACAGTGCGGCCGAAGCATCGTAACACCCTTAGTGCTACAAATAGACAATGCTGACGACTTTTGATGATTCTATGATCAGATTCTTGTCGACAATATGCCGTACATCAGAGGTGCCAGTGATAGAACGTTGGCCAACAGTCTCAGCTACCGCAGAGGGAAGCGCTGGGGTACTTCGCAACAAACCCAGCTGAAAGCATTAAATGCGAAAACTTAGAATGAAGTAAGGAACGTATGGCAGATTGCACACACTGACAGTGTCTTTCCCAAACGACCAGCGTTCCCAAACGACACCATGATGAGCCAGCACACCTGGCAGCCCTCATATACGGGCAGCTTCTCTTTCACAAACACACCAGTATCTTTTCGTTTTGCCCTCAGCGTGGTGGACTGTGATCCCGACCCAGTTTTTGGAACGAAGCCTTTGTATGTTGGCCCACCACATGGCAGCTCATCGTGCCATGCGGAGCTCCATCTCCCTTGCAAAATATCTCGAGCTAGATGGTACGCTGATAAGGCATGCTTTGGGGAGTCTACGTGTGTTCTGCCATCATCTTGCGGCTTCCATTGACGCAACTGTGATGCTGTCGAGTCGGGCAACAGCGCCGTGAGAGCGAGCACAAATACTAGCAGGGACATCAGCACGGTTGGCACAACTGACACAAAGTTGGCGAGTGTAAAATCCAGAAGGCTACGGTTGTAATGCTCCACAATGCTGTCCTCCAGCGCTAAGCGTGCTCAACTGAACTCCGAGGCTATATATTCCCCACAGATACCAGCACAAACCATAAATAATCACAGCGTAGTTGAGAAGGAACGGAAGTTATGTCGCTCACGACCATCATGGACATAGTATCACTAGTGTGGAACTAGAACCCCACAGCAGCAGTCCAGTTGGCCTGCTTTCGAACTGAACCTCGTCTCACGAACCACGTGGGGCCCAACTCATTCACATATACCACCTTTTGCATCGTATTATCGTAAGGAAAGTTCTTAAATTCCTCTTCATGCAACGACGAGTTTACATATTTAAATATAGCCTTCGGAATCGTGGAGACAAAGGAAGGATATGATGTCGGCCGGACGAGTGACATCGTGCTAAGAATTCAAGAGCGCTGTTTTTGAAACACATGCTGTATGTTCTGATATGTGTGTGCATGGCTTGCTCACAGCCTACGTTGGTCTGCGGACCGCCACCAAAAAGTTATTCAAGGACCACTGGGTTCAACTCTACCCACGCAGGTAGGCTTGGATCACAGGGGCCTCCACGCCTGCTCATGGGTTTGAACACAAGACGTAGCGGGGGGTTTGCGGTTGTATGTATGGAACTCTTACCTCAGCTTCCTTGGTTTGGAATTTTCTTGCATGACCTGGTACCGTATTTACAAACCTGAAAGGTAGTAAATAGGCATGAACCCAAATAGCCAAAATCAACTAACACAAAACATCCACC
>JAUMHD010005373.1:0-12708 GCA_032359135.1 Ulvella scutata
AGGCCCGTGGCATTAGATGGCCACTGATCTGCACTAGCACACATGCATACACAGTAACGCATGCATGCGGCACATATATACCTATGCATGCCATGAAGAAATCCAATATAGCTAGTAAACATCAGCACAAGCCGTAACAGGATCCTCAGAGCCGCATCTGATGCAGGAGAGCAGTGCCGAGGCAGAGGAGAAACGGAAAGGGCTGCAGCAGTTCCAGCGCCTGAGAAAGGAGGCGGTAGATGCGCTGAGGTACCGCGGGGAAGACGTTCTCAAGTCCTTGACCAAGAGGGCGGTGCGGGAGGCGCGTGCGCGTGACCTCAAGCTGGAGATCCTCAACTGCTCCAAGCTCCAGGTACAGGGCCAGAACTCTTCCGGAGATATGTTCGTTGATTGTGTTCTGACTCGAAGCTTCGGTTGTTGAATGTGTTTTTGGAGCTGCTGCGCCGTAGCATCGGGGAGGGAGGCCTGGTCTGTTCTTTAGCACGGTTCCTGCTGGCCTGACTTTGTGCTCCAGCCTCTTGCTAGAGTGGGGCACGGTTGACGTAGCGTGGCGGTGTTGCGGAACGCTGCTGCTGTTGTTGAGGGCTGCTGGGCTGCAGGACTTCTTTGAGTCGCATGCATGTGATGCCAACGCGCTGAAGAACGACAAGCAGTTAACGAAGCACATACACAAAGTCAAGCACCTGCGGCAGATGCCGGACTACCTCAAGGCGGCCGCCGGGGTGGCTCTGGGGGGCGCCAGGAGGCGACGGCAGCACACGCAGGGGGTGAAGAGGAAGCTCAGGCCAGAAGATGACCCTGTGAAGGTGCTGCTTAACCCCTGCATAGCAATGACGTGTAGATGATTTGAAGTTTTCAAAATCTGTGTACAGCAAGCACCCCTGCGCTGCGGGGTACTGCTCCCTGCCCAGGTGGCATTACAACGCAGGGTGGCCGCCAGTAAGCAGCAAAGCAGTCTCTGTTGCATGTGTAAGAGTGACTGCGCCATTCGCCTCACTAGTTGGAGCCTGGGACTCTTCTGCTGCAAGTGGCTGCCAGTGTACATGTGCCCAAAACCTGGAATAAGGCAAAACAGTTGCCATCAAAGAACAGTGTGAGTGTGCAGGGCGCTTCCAAGTTCACCAAAGACACGGAAGCGACAGATATGGAGGTCAGTGCTCTCAAGATAGCAAAAAAGAATGCGAAGAAGCAGGCCAAGGCATCTGTGCCGGTGGTGAAGAAAGTGAATGTGAGAAAGAGGAGATAGTGTGATGTGATTGACCTTGCCTGAGCAATCTTCAGAAAACTATGATTACGAACGTCGATTTTCTTGTTGGTAAAGATGAATGAAGCGTGTATCTTAGTAATTTTGCTTTTGTGAGACGAGGGTTATCCTAAAGTCCTTGTGGTTATGCTTGGGACAGCGCATACATCGCCTGGAATTCCATACCCGCTAGAAAAAAAACCAGACCTGGCCACTCAGTGACCATCTCCAAGTCGCTTCGAACTGTCTCGATGCGGCATTGTGTAATAGACCTTACAAGGCCTTAGTCTGCTGTTATATCATATGTGCATGCAGTATGCCGAAACACGACAACTGAGTACAAAAAGTGGTCAGCGCGGCGCTCACGTGTGCACATGAAGATGGTGTATGTACTTTCTTGCCGCCGCACCTGGCCCGCCGCCCTTGCAACCCATGCGTCCCTGAAACCAAACGGAATGGATTCTGAGCATCAATGTACGCGCTTTTGCGAGAACAGCGGAACTGGCACAGCGCGGAGCAGGCGCAGAGGGCATGCATGCAGCGAACTGCCAATCAACGTTCACTATCATCGAACCAAGGGCAACACACCAAGATACTCCGTAAACTCGCACACACAAAGAATGATTAAGACTGCATTGTTTTCTTGTCTTGGTTGCCTGGTGTTTCCAGCCGATCCCGCTGCCATCTTTGCTGTGATACGGTTGTTGCGACAAAGCGGGGTTTTTGTGTACACGCCCAGAATGCACCTGTGACATACTGCCACGGCCCCGGTATCATATACGTTGAACTCCTACTTGGCAGACATTACGTGTACTGTTTTTCAAGATGACTCCCGTTCAATGCAGATCCTTTGAGTTGCCGAGCCGGTGTAGCGCTCGGTCGCAACCACACCGGTTGACTGCAAGCGGCTTGACTGTGCGGAATGCCCGATTCCACACGGCGAGGCCAAGCACAAAGAAGCCACTTTTTCACAACGGAACAGTGTGCATGGCAGCCATGAAGGATGCGGAGCCTGCGACTAAGGATTCCAACGGTAATGGGGCGTCTAGCAATGAGCAGTTCTACGCAAACTTATCGGACGCCACTCTCTCCGTACACGGTGGAGAACGATTGGGGCGACCTCGTGTCAGCGATTGCTTAGCCACGCCCATATGCCAGACGTCGACGTTCACGTTCCAAGACACCGAGGAACTCATTGCTTACCAGGAGGGCCGCTATGGGTCGTATGAGTACGGGCGCTACGGCAACCCCACCACAAGAGCAGCAGAGGAGAAAATTAGAATAATGGAGGGCGCTGCTGACTGTCTGGTGTCAGCATCGGGTATGAACTCAGCCACCACAATGCTGCTGTCGCTAGTGCCAGCTGGGGGGCATATTGTGACCACGACAGACTGCTACCGCCGAACGCGCCAGTTCATCCAGACAGTGTTGCCCAAGATGGGCATCTCTGCGACTGTGATCGATCCTGCGGACTTGAAAGCGCTCGGAAAGGCGCTAGAGGAGCACGACTGCAGCCTCTTTTTCAGCGAGTCGCCCACAAACCCGTACCTCCGGTGCGTGGACATCCCCACCATCAAGGCCATGTGCGGCCCCAAGAACTGCATCGTATGCATCGACTCCACGTTTGCAACGCCAGTGAACCAGAAAGCTCTGGCCCTGGGAGCAGACCTGGTGATCCACTCCGCCACCAAGTACATGGCCGGTCATAACGACGTCCTCTGCGGCGTCATCGCCGGCGACCCTGACCTTGTGCAGTCTGTGCGGTCCATGCACAACGTCCTGGGTGGGGTGATGGACCCGCACGCAGCCTACCTGCTCCTCAGGGGCCTCAAGACGCTAGAGCTGCGCGTGCAGCGCCAGAACGCCACCGCCCTCAATCTCGCACAGCACCTTGAGAAGCACCCGAAGATCTCTTGTGTGCACTACCCTGGCCTGGAGTCTCACCCAGACCACAAGATTGCAGCTGCGCAGATGACAGGGTTCGGAGGGGTGGTGAGCTTCGAGGTGGATGGGGACCTCTGGAAGACGGCCAAGCTGCTAGACAACATGAAGCTGCCGTACATCGCGCCGTCCCTTGGCGGTGTGGAGTCTCTCATCGAGCAGCCCACCGTGGTGTCCTACTGGGACCAGGGCCCTGAGAAGCGCGCACAGCTGGGCATCAAGGACAACCTAGTCCGTTACAGCACAGGAATCGAGTCTTTTGATGATGTGTGGGCTGACTTCCAGCAGTCCCTTGCTCTCCTGTAAGCACAGTGACGCTAGCCCTTGAACTTGGTGCGCTGCTGCCTGCCTTCTCCCACAAGTCTGCGTTGGGAGGCCCCCTAGTGTTCTGTGCAAACTCTCACGTGTCCGTTGCCGCCACCCCGTGCTGCATTTTGTGAGAGTGTGTGGCATAGGACTTTTTTGTGTGGCACGTCACTGGCTTACAGCACGTCGCCTCCTGGGTCACACACCATGCATGCTGCACCCGCAGTGCTGCAGTGTGAATTCGACCAGTTTGAAACCCTTGTTGCTGATGTACGGGCTGTTTGCCGAAAAACACTGGCTAGCTGCCTGTTCACCGGGCTGTAGGACTGTGGCTGACAGTTTGGTGACTGGTGCAGGCACTGCTCCGCATTGCATGGATGCCATGCTGCTTACGCTGCGCAACCGCACGCTTGGAACCCATGAAATGGGTTCTACTGTTTTGGTGCTGTGCGGACTTCTGCGCACGCATGTCTACTGTTTTGCTGTATCTTGAGGAGTCCCCTTATGCAATGGTACATGCATGCGGGCTTTCAAAAAGGCAGTGTTTTGGCTGCAGTAGTTTAATAGATGAGAGTTGTGCCAATCTGTAGCAGTTTCCAACGAGGCAGGTGATGCAACCAATGGGACGGTCTCTGTGATGGCAGGTTATAACGATCTAGATTCCAGCACAGTGCACTTGTAAATGTGTGTGCACGCAACCAACCATGCGTGTTCCGGTCAAACGCACCGGCAAACGCACCAAGTAGCCACTTTGCAGGGATCATCAAAACATGGTGACTAATTACAGTTCTAAATGGCTATTGGCACCCCTTGTAGATACACGTTAAACGCGCAGAAATCAACGTTGGAACATAGTCGATGGCATCGGCATGGGCAGCGGCCTCTGCTGGGGGTGCACGGCGTCCTCGTCTCCGTAGTACTTGTGCTGCTGGAACAGAACGTCCAGTCGACGAGCTGTTGGGCTGTCCAGCTCTGCAGGGAGGTGCCTGTCCAGGAGCTCTTGTGATGGCAACAACTGCAACACCAGGCACACACTGTGAGGTCAGGTCACCGTGATGCACAGCTTCTGCTGATGCAAGCCATGTCAAAGCCCAATGGACGCGACCTTGAAACAAATGCCCATATCAGCACACATGATTCTCTCGTCTGCAGGCGTGCTGCAGTGCCGGGCACGCAGTGCTCACAGAAGAGTGACTTTCACATAGCAGTGGGGGCATGGGGCACGATGGCTGTCCACAGACACTGTTGCAGCCCCAATCTGCAGGCAGGTACACAGTACGTCACCTTGGCCTGTGCGGTTGGCTTGCTACGCAGCGCCTCGAGGTTGCTCATGGCCTTGGTGAAGATCCTGTTGATGTCCTCCTGTCTGTTCATGTCATCGCACGTCTTCTCTCCTTTATATCCTAATCTGAGCGTTGCGTCCTTGTCCTTAATGGAAAAATACTCGTCATATGCTGAAGCGGGCAGCTTGGGGGAGATGGGTTGCTGCACCAGCGCTGCAGTTTCATTCGTCCAACAGCGGGCCACGTTGCTCTTTGTGTAGCCTCCGCCTCCAGTCACAAGCAGAGGGATTCCAAACTTCATGGTGTGCTTGACACAATGCGTGTGCCCTGCACATTGTGCACAGGACCTCACAGGCACGTCACTAACGCTGCTGTTTCCCCCATCCAAACGCCACTCCAGGGCCCCCACAACACTGGCCTTCATAGTCGCAATTACAATGCCAACTTTGTGAGCAGATCTGAGTCATAACTTTGGGACTGAGCTTCAGAGGGACTTATATGCTGGTGACAAGGGCTCGTGGGAGGCGCGACATGCTGCTCGCTGCTGACACAGAGATTGCTCACCAGATTTGATGGCGACCAATGCAGCATAAGCGCACCAGAAATCGTCATTGAGAAGTTCCCAAGCCTATCTGCTGCAAGGGAGTCTGCGCCACACTGCAGCACGATTGCGCCAGGATTGTACACATCAACAATCTTTGAAATAATCGGCTCATACAGCGAGTGGTACAGCTTGTCTGTTGTACCATCCTGCACCACACCCCCCCTCAAACACTCTCATTCAGCTTGTTCACTTCCTCAGGCCTCTCAAAAGAGCCTTTCAGATCAGTTTGTATCCTTGGGTACACGTGCAGGGGTTGCAAACATCAGCGACGTTAAAATTTGCGACACTTGCATGACGTACGTCCTGTGCCGGTCCCGCGAAGCACAGCACACCTTGAGAGGGACATTGACACAGTACCCTCGGCCCAGCTGCTCCCCAATGTCATCTTCATCTCCAGTGCCAGGGAAGAATCCGTCCCCTTTGTGAAAGCTGCACTACACATCGAACAGAGGCGTTAAGCTACGATAGGTTACGAGAGGTGTGCTGCAGAGGGACTGTGCACGCTCTGGTTGTCATGAAGGTGTGACGGGCAAACAAGAGGTCACAAGCAACAGAAACGGAGCATTAATTAGAACTGTAGTAAGTTGCTACAGTGCTGAGCCAAGTGGCAATCGCAAAGGTGCAGAGGTGGCAGAGGGGCACACAGTCATCACTCGATCAGTGAGATAGAAAGCCTCCTCAACGCCATCTCCGTGATGAATATCTATGTCTATGTACAGTACCCGTGGAAACACACGGAGCAGCTCCACGATTGCGAGAACCAGGTCGTTCACATAGCAAAACCCAGAAGCTGTGCCACGTTTTCCATGATGCAGACCCCCTGCCCAGTTTATCGCAATGTCATACTGCCCTGTCCCTAACTTCTTCGCAGCATCTGCAAATATTGCTGTGGGTTACCACTGTCAGCAAGCACCGGAGCTGTAGCTTTAACAGTTACGACAGGGCAGGGGCCATACCTACAGAGGCACCTGCATAGAGTCTACAAAAATCCCAAAGCCCAGGAAAGACAGGACAATCATTATCTATTCCGAATTGGATCCCTTTATGCTCGTCTGGCAGCTCCTGGTAGATGTAGTCGCTGTAATCGTCTTCTGCGTTGGATATGAAGTCGATGAATTCCTGCACATAGCACACTGATGGGCACAGCTCCATCAAAAAGTGCCTGACGACTTGCTGGCGCTCGCGTTTGGATCACACCTTGGAGTGGAACGTGTAGAATTGCTCCTTCTCCAGTTTGCGAGGTTTCTGCACACATTCAGTCTCAGACCAGACCATTGATGCTGTCCGAGGTGAGCGAGCAACCATGAGGGCCATGAAATCATATGGCTTCAGGGCATGGCGGAGGATAGGAGGGAGCACACACATACATATCGAAGTGGTTGTGAAGATCGTAAGCCAGCACTAAATGGTGGGTCATGGTGATCCTGTGGGGCTTCATGGGATGTTTTGGACCGTAGTACAGCCCAGAAACTTCATCTATAGCAGTATCAGTTATACTGTGAGTTTCATGCGGAAGTCCTTCGCCTCAAAGTATGCGTACAGACACACAACGGAGAATTCGCACCGTCATAGAAGTAGCAGACCCGGTGCTTCCCCATCTCGCAAGCGGTAGTCAGAAGGAGCTTCAATATTCCTTACTATAGTTTCCAGTGCAGGTTATTGAGCCATCTTGGCGGTTGCTTCGCATGTGGTCAGCGTACACAGCTTGCTCAGCGCTTGACCTCATGGCAGCGCCAGCCAATTAAGATTATGTACATACAATTCTAATCGTCGCCTCTACTCTGAGTTCAGTGTACTGTGCTCAGGGCCATGGTGTACGGCCCTATATCAGACAGTGGAAACGAACAGACACAACAATCCGTCAGCACAACTACAATGCCACTTGGTTTCGTGAGGGCTGAAACTGTCTAGCCCTCTTTTCTGCTTGCATTAGTATTGTGTGTATGTGTTGCATGGGGAGTCGGATCGACTCTCCGTCGGCGCCAAATTCGGGCGTGGAGACGAGTACATGGGCACATACAGCAGTCTTCGTGTAAACTATAATTCGTCTGTTTCTCAGGGCGTAGTGTACGGCTGATGCCAAGTCTGACTTTGTAGAGCACTGCCTAGCACACGTCACGCACAAACCTGCTCGGGGTCTAGGATGGCAAGCGCCTTGCAAGTCCAGAAAGCACCATTCGGTAGAGAAGACTCTAGGTATGCATCCTAGAAAACGCTCAGGGACAAACACGAACAGAATCGTCCTCCATGCAGATCTTCCACACCTCGGCAGGGACACAAGCACGTGCCTAGTTTGAGATCCTGCTCCAGGGACTTCCGGTCCTAATAGACACCTTAATATGATGCTGTCTCTTTCCCGTGCAGGTGCTTCCGTTGTGCACGACAGCTGCAGCAGATTTCAACAGTTCAGCGCTGGGCAGCCCTTCTGCAGACTGGCACATGCCACCCAGCACCATCTTGCATACGTGGCACAAGCCTCAGATCTCAACCAAACGTGTGCAATCCCTGGAGGCATGTAGCACATGCTGTGGTTGCTGCTGCCCTCATGCTGGGAAACCCTGATCCTGCAGCTGCAGAGACCACATCGCCACTAACACACAGGCCACCACCCGTAGGCATAGCTGGCCTGTTCAGCTCACAACCGGCCATAGATCTCGATCCAGTTGATCCTTTCACGTTGTATGGAACAGTTTTGTACGCTCCCCCCCCCCCACCAGTCTTAAGTGACACAGTGTCACAGTTAGCACTCACAGTTAGAGGCACACTACTTGGGAAGGAATGCTGAGACTAGCTAGGTGCGTGAGTGGTGTACCTTCCTGGAGCTACACCAGCTGCTCAGCACAGTGCACTGTAGGGCGCGGGCAATGGGCTCACATGCATGCCCAGTCGGTCATGTTGGCGCAGCACATGCGGAGCATCACAGCAGGAACACTACAGCACAACCAGCATGCTGCTATAGGATGGCCCGGTGAATAGGACGAGTTGATGGCCTGACAGCACGGGTTTGCTTGCAGCAAAAAGTTCCTCATAGAGAAGCTGGACGGAGACAGGGTCGTCGCTCGCAAGCGGGGCTTCACCACTACTGTGTGCACCGCCGCTCTGGGCCAAGCAGAGGAGACCCCAGAGATGCAGTTTCTGCCCATAACTGAGAAGGTGAGGCTTGCAGGGAACCAGAAATGCCGCAAGGCAGAGACGCAGGTGGGAGCCGCCTGCCACTCTGTCCCCTTGAAAGCAGGGTGCTGTGATGTGTCCCTCTTGGGGCGCCGCACAGCATGATTCGCGGCTCTGATGGTGGTGACCCGCATGAGAGCCACTTTGACCTGCCCCTGTGACACCAGGACACGTTAACATGAGCTGTTGTGTGGTGCAAGACACTGATGTACATCGCTAAGTGCGGCGGCGGTCGTTTGGAAAGCAGAAGTGTCCTGGTGGTAAGCAGCCAATCTGTGTTGGTCCCAGCGTGAATGCATGTACCGCAAGACAAGGCGAGTTGTGCAGGATGCTGAGGACGGGTGTGTGCTGACGTGCCCCGCGTCTTGCCAAGCTGCTGTGGACTCTTACCTGGCGAGCTATAGGGTGGAGTCAGGGTATCAATTAGACGAGGCGGCGAAACAGAAGCTGCTTGCCTCATGCACACGGCGCTGCAACAGGGAGTGTGCCAAGGGTGGCACTGTGTATAATTTTGTGGTGAACTTTAGGCGGTATTGAAGATGGGCAGCTATGTCGAGCTGTGCAGGTGATATGGCCTCTTCCATTGTAATATGCCGACTTGCAGATGTAACAGCAAAGCAGCAGCGCTGGCAAGGAAACTAGCGTGAGCAAGAAACCGAGCTCCTGTGACACTGCATCGTGTCAGTGTTGCATGGCTGACATGCTGTAACACACCATGAAGACCTCAGCGCAAACAAGTGCTACTTTCGTTTTCTAATTACTGGCCACATGAAGGAGAGGCAGGCAGGCAGGGACTGCGAATACAGTGCACCCACTGTATCTGTAAATTCGTGGAAAACGGTGGAAAAGAAACTTGCCAATGTGACTGGGAGCAAAAAAGGTACCATTCCCTGTTCATGCCTCGAGCTTTCTGTAAGTAGCTTGCAGAATGATACATCCTTTACGCTTTCTGTGTGGTTTCGCTGCTTAGGATGCTCGTGCTTCAACAGCGTCGTTTCTCTGCTCGCAAATTGTGTAGTAGTACTGTCAGACGTCTGGCTGGCAGGGCGCAATCAGACAGCGTGATGACAACATTGATCACCTTTGGTACGATTTACTTCAAGCCAGGCGCTTTTTAGTATGCCTGCATCTTCATTTTTCACAGATTCAATTCAACACGGAGCTTCTGAACATGCGCATGTAGACCAACTACAGTAGTCCCTGTGAAGCACCGCCATCTTTCTATCGCACTAGAAGGAGCAGTGCTAGATCTCGGCATAGCTCAGCAGAGCTTTGGGCGCTTCGAATGTTTTCAACAGACCTGTCTAGACCTTCAGTTCGCAAATGCATGGGTAACCATCCGTTCCCACTGGTATCCGAACCCTTCACAGCTTCCCAGTCATGAGGCGTGATGCTCATAGCGCTCCTCCATCACATAGATTCTGTATAGATGTGGACGGGACCTTGATACGGAGTATCGGGGACGATTCCAACAAGCTACACAAGGATGCTTTCAAACAGGCCTTCCTGCACGTGTTCCAACTAGACACACACATCGACAAGCTGCAGCACCACGGTGGCACGGATCCCCTCATCCTGATGAAGGTGCTCATGGTGTGCCACGACATTCCAAAGGAGACGTGCATGGAGCGCCTGGAGGACATGAAGTCGGCGATGGCCAAGTACTACGAAGCAAACAAGAGCAGGTGCATGGCCCTCCTTTTGCTGCTCCTCTGGCAGGCACCGCCGCTTCTCTGTACACGTGTCGCTTGCTGCTAATTGTGGAGAGCCATACTGGCCGCAAGCAGCGTTTGCTTAGCATTCACGGACGCCGCACACAACAGTTTTCTGCACATCACTGTTACTGTCTTCTCCCGGCACAGGGAGGGGGGGGGGGTTGAAAGGGGGCACAATGGGGGCTCTGTGCGCAGTGTGCTTCTCCGCCTCTTGGTGCGAAACGAATAGTTTCCGCTTTTTTCATGTTCGTCTGTAGAGCATGTTATAAGTCCACTCTATACACCTGGTAGAAGTCCAGGTTCTGAATGATACCACAGGCATGACTTCAGCAGAATCGTTCAGTGTGATGAGAGACACCGCATGCTGTCGTGTCCCCTCAGGCGACATCAAGCAACCAGTACACCACCTTGCAGAGCTGGCAATGGCCTCCAGCTACTGCCTGGTGTGAGGGCGCTGCTGGAGAGGCTGCAAACAACCCCCAACGTCCGCACCGCTCTGGTCACAGGAAATCTCGAGCCAATAGGGTGGGAGAAGATGGACGCCCTGGGCATTGGCCACCTTTTTACAGACCCAAGGTACGTGCACTGCTGCAGCTGCAAGAAAAGTCCTGTGCTAGGTAATACACGAATGGTCTGTTGTGTTTAGGGTTTAGGGTTCGCATTGGAATGTTCTACTGCCCCACCAGTTCCACAATGGCAACAGACAGGCACAGGACATGTATCATGCCACGAGAGCACCAGGAGCTGTGGCCTGCAGGCTCGGTGGCTTTGGCTCAGACTTCTGCTCGGGCAACACGGACGAGATGTGGCATGATCGGGCCGAGTTGATCCGCATCGCAGAGAGGAAGTGCCCGGGTGCGCAGCATCATCCACATGGCGATCTTTTGCACTATGCCAAACATTGGGACAGTAGTGCGCTGCAATACACAACACAATGCGTACCTAAATTTGTCGAGCTTCTACACGTTGCCTTGCCAGCCTCTCCTCGCTGCTTCCAGTGCTACATGCATGCGATCTGGGAAAAAAAATCAAATCTTATATCCTTACCGTTAAAATTGCACTGACCCAGCTAAACGCGCCTGCTTGGAAGACTGTGTTACACGTGGCGCTATGCAGAGGTGATAGTGAAGAGGTTCCACGTGGGGGACACACCGATGGATGTGCAAGCTGCACAAGCTGCGGATGCAGTGCCTGTGGGCGTCACCACAGGCATCTTCTCGGCTGAAGACTTGATGAAAGCATGCCCAGATGCAGTCATACTGTCGAGCTTGGAAGGAGACGATGCTTTGGCAACTTTTGGCCTTGCAAGCACACAGTGAACGCCATGCCATGGGTGGCTTCACATCAGTCACAAGGCTGCTGCGTTGGGAATGGCATGGATGCCAACACGATGCATGTAACACGGTGCATGTAACAAAACGTTTGCTGCCAAGACTCTCATGTTGTCATCACGACTGCGTGCACCGTGCCACTTCTCGTTGCTAGTTACCTAACTCACTGGCCGATTTCTGCCTCACCACAACCGCGCCTCCGGGCATCACTCTCACCTACCGCCTACCGGTGCCGCTTATCTGCTCAACACAAGTACATATCTGCGCATGAACTGCGTTATCTTGAACTCCGTCCTTCACCCCAGCAATCAACAACTGAGCGACGAGAGTGATTCTACATCCCCATGTCTCGTACTTCCTCACAACACCCAGCATGAACACTCTATGCCCTGCTGCGACCAGCACCAATCGGCCTCCCATCCTCCCCTTGCACGCTGCCGCGGCATGCCGCGAGCTTTGGCCCGTCCGTCCCCTTTGGGCTTGCATGCCTCCCGCATACCATGCCAGGCGATTCTTTCCCATTCAATCTCCTGTCCAGAGGCAAGCTTGCTACGCTAGGTCCGCCAGCCCAAACGACTTTTCTACAGCCTTCGCCCATGACACGTGCCGCTTCTCCGCCCACTCTTGCGGCTGCTGCGGCTCAAATCTTGAAGCTCCTGCCAGCGAGCTGCTCCCAAAAATGTCCTCGTGGGTATAGAAGCCCACCGCTAGACCCGCCGCAAAGGCAGCCCCCAGGCTTGTCGTCTCCAGAAACTGCGGCCTCTCAACCGACACTTGCGCAATATCTGCCTGCAACGCACCGCACGCTTTTTTCAGGCCTCCTCTGTGGACCGAAACGGCTCCACACTACCATAGGGCTGAACATGCTGCACCAGAACAAAGCGAGGCAAGCAGCTCATGAGCGGCACACGTGCACGCCACATGATCAGGCCGCTGTGCCACAGGCAAGCGTTAAAGTGTCGGTCCTTCGCTGCTAGCACTGTCAGGCCATCTGGGACATGGAAGAGTGAGAAAAAGGCGGCTGCAAACAGGATAGTGATTGTGTGTGTGTGTGTGTGTGTGTGTGTGTGTGTGTGTGTGTGTGTGTGTGTGTGTGTGTGTGTGTGTGTGTGTG
>JAUMHD010005384.1:0-12699 GCA_032359135.1 Ulvella scutata
CCACCCATCGCGACGGTGGCTACAGGTGGCTCTGCTTGTGCTGCTCGCTTCCGACCTCGCCGCCATCGCCGACGCGCTCCCACACATTAAGAAATGTTCGAAAGGATGCAGCTGGAACGGGCAAGGGCAACGGGTATGCAGAGCGAACAAAGCAAACTCCAATGGACAGATCCCAATCTGGCGCTGCAGGAACCCGCCTACCCCAGCTAACGCACCATCACCAGCACCCGAAGGTGCTCCGCCAAAGCCGTTATCCGGCAACCCCGACGGTGCCGCACCACCTCCCGTGTCTCCACCTCAGGAAGAGCCCACTGCACCCCCCCCTTGCACTCCCCCTCCGCCACCTGCCCTAGCACCTGAACCGGAGGACTATGAACAGGATTATGAGCCGGCAGATCAATCAGGTCCTGATTTCAACTGTCGTTCTGGAGAATGCCCCAACTACTATGATCCAACAGGGTACTACTGGGACACAGTCAACGAGGTGTATGTGAACGATGATGAAGGCACTGAAGTGTGCACACGGGACGCCACTTCTGAATGCCCAGACTTTCTGCAGACTCCCTGCAAGACGGCAGAGTGCGACTCAAACGGCAACCCAATTGAGGTGCCCCCTCTGTGCACTGACATTGATGAGGTTGAGCCTCCAGAGGAGGTGCCACCGCCCTCATGCCGGTGGTGCTTCAGGGGCAAGTGCCGCGTGTGTGAGGATGGCAAGTGCATCCACAGAGGTGAAGAGATTTCATGCAAGCCTTGGCAGCTGCGCCCCAGGCCCTCACATTTTCCGGGCCGGCCTCGCTTTTTTGGCAGGTCTCGAAGTCTCTGATCGGTATGTGCCGATCGGTTCAAAACTTTCTAAAACGTGTGATCCACGGGTTCTATTCAAGCGTTCAAGTTATGAGACAAACGCCCGAAGACGCTCTTGCACAACACCGCACACCTCACACACACCCAAGCCCATTGTCACTGTGAGTTCGTGCATGGGCCCGCATTTCTCTGCGAGTTCATGCATGGGGGCACCAATGTTATCCCACACGAGGTCACGAACATGGCACACCTCTGGTAACGTCGACGGGTCCATCCATTGCAGTACGCATTAATTAGCGCCAGAGGTCTGCCGTATGCGTTCCAGTCTCTCTTCATCCCTTGGAATGTGATGTGTCTGCTTCTTGACGTCGTCTACATTCGGACATAGTCGAGTACTTGAACTATCTGAATGTACTCCAAGCATTGAACATTCCTGAGATCTGATTCCATGTAATCGAAATTGATGCTTCGGTTGCGCAGGATGATCTGAGGGTCCGTTTTAGCACATCCGTTGCATCAACTGATCATTTCTTTGCCTTAAGGCAAGCTTGTGAAGCTGGGCACCGATGGCATACGCACAAAGAATGGAGGCCGAAAGCGTAGTTGATTGATGCGTGCTGAGCAGAAAGGGTGTGCAGCATGTGCATTGCTCAGAATTGAACAGACATTTCAGCCATTGAACTCGCATTGAGCCATTTAACTGCACTGCGAGTTCTATGGGTCATGGCACGAACGCATGCAGTCGGTGCTGGAGTTGCGGCCAGCACAAATCTCTAACATAGTGCTGCGTCCACGATCCTTGACATATACGGTCTGCATGGGCCTGGTTCAGACCGAGTCCGTAAGAGCCGAGATTGACTGGATTACCTGCATGCAGCTTGCAGCATTTCATTGGCATTGCAAGCACGCACATAGGTGACAACCTTCCATCATTCAAAAGTAGCCTCGTTCATATGTTTGTCTCCACGAGGGATGACAAGAATCGCGTGTTGAAGTTGATGCTTGAACTCTTTCTTCGCGGCCAGGAGCTCTCGGTTGGTACCCGCATTTGTCACTGTTGCTGTTATAGATGGCATGAGATGCATATGCGGCGAGCCACCCAGAACGCAGCCACCCTGCCATACAGTAGTACACGTCCAAGAACATGGGTCTTGCTTTATTGGCTCGGTGCCCATTGTACCATATATCCAATCTGTGTATCATGTGTGTATTCTTCGACAGCACCATGAATGTGCGCGACGCGGCGCAACGCTGTCAGCGGTTTCAACAGCTGAACCTTTGTCGCGGTCAGCAGAATATGGCCTCGATTTCACGCACTCTGCTGTCCAATCCCAACTGAGCAGGCCTCAGAATGAGTGTGCATGTGCGTTCTCTGTAATGTTTCTAATGCCTCTGATCTTGTGTGCAGGCGGGAGCAATGAGCCGCATGTGGTGCCGCCCATCGCCACTGTGGCTTCAGTGCACGCTGGTGTTGATGTCTGCTGCTGGCCTCACCTTTGCTGAGAACTTTCGCATACGCATGTGCCAACATGGTTGCAGCATGAACAGGTACGGGCGAAAGGTGTGCAGAGGCAGGAAGAATCACAAGCAGCGGCGCCCGATTCTCGACTGTCTCGCAGCCGCTTTCGATGTGGGTCCTGCACAGGATGTGGATGTTGCTCCTGTTCAACCTCAGGTTGAATTTTATCACGACACCTTTCAGTCTGAAGAGTATGTACAAGCTGCGGACTATGATTGCGGGTACACGTCGACTACATGCTGTTATATTCTCGACGTGACTGGTGTCTACTATGACGACGAAGAACAACGGTACGAGCTTGAGGATGGAAGTGAAGCATGCTTTGATGAATACAGTGGTACAGCCTACAGCTGTCCTGAGGCGGCAGCAGTGGCTCCTCAAGTTGATCCGCAGCGATCCAGCATTGAAGCACCACGACCCGGCCTAAAGGAGGCAGACCGATGACAGTACTGGGGAGTCAGAGAACTCTATGTCATAACCTCTGAGTGACATCCCTGGCACAACGATAGCACCTGCTTCTTCTGATACGACTGTTTCGCCACTGCCTACGAACACCGCTGATTTCCCATCAGCTGGCAGTGCACCTTCAAGCTGCACCATCCAAGAACCTAGTGCGAAGGCACCTCGGCGGGCACAGGCGAGCCGTAAGGGACAGCAGGTGCAGAGAGAGGCCAGGGATATGGAGGCAGGAGTGGGGGAGCCGCGCGTTAGAGACAGGAGGGGGGCGCGAAGCACAAGCTAAAGGTTGGGCAAGAAGTAGCGATGGAAGTTTAGGAACAAAGACAGGAGTATGTCGTAGTATGGGGGCAGCAACCTTCAGCAGCCAGGTTCGTATGTGGGGCAAGGGGGGGGGTGCATGGTGCTCCATGCACCAGCCAGAATTTCATACCAGGGGGGCTCTAGGTGAGGTAGAGTGGGTGCAAGGTGTTTGCGTCAGTGGGCAGCAGGGGTGAGAGGGGAATCAGAGTAATGCGGTTGGGGGTGGGGGTGACGTGCAGAGAGCTCTTTGAGCGGGGGTGACGTAACCGCGGGGAGGTCGCAGTCAGAGCATTTGGGGGAGGGTTCAGTAAAGGCGCACGTTTGGGAAGGGTGGGATGGAGGGGGGGGGGGGGGGCGTGCATCAGCACACGCAACTAGATTGCCACACCAACACAGTTATAGACTGATGCTTGTGCGCGTATGGGCTGCTGTAAGATCCTTGCCCTCAGCGAATGTGATCGGTATGGAGACGCTTTACTGCAATATGTGTAAACGACTGAAACTTGTGTTGTTCATTAACTGATACGTTCATGTTCTGGCCACATGAAGCTGTTGTACACGTTCAGGGAACACACATATTGTGTCACCTTCAAATCCCAGCACTTGGTGGTAGAGGAGTGTTCAGAATCAAGGTGTCTGCAGCATCAACCAATGGATTTCACTCCAGATGCACCGAGCCATCAGAATCCCAGGTCAAATATGTACACGTTATTTGACGTGCGACTCAGGTTAAATAACGTGTCCGCACTTGTCCTGTCCGCAGTGGGACATGCGACCAGGAAGGACAACTTCACGCTGTGCTTCTTTGGCCACAAAAAGGATGCAACACCGATCAACGCAAGCATCAATTAATGTATTAGGATGCATAGTAACCCTGCATATACCCCGAAGGACCAGCTCGGTGGCCGCTAACACGGTACTGGAAGCGTACGCACGAACAACGGTTGGAAAATTGCGAGAAGGCTTCAACCTTGGGTTCTATTCATGAGATCAGGTTCGGGTCAAACACCCAAAGAAGCTCTTGGACAAGACCGTCGAGTTTGCGGATGGAAGCGATGTGTGCCTTGATGACGATGGTGAAGCCTACAGCTGCCCGGACAACACAGCATTGCCACCTCAATCAGATGCACAGGGCTCTGGCATTGACGCAGCCGCACCTGGCCAGCGTACTGAGAGCGATGACGATGTCGAATCACCAACCCTTACCAGCACTGCTGATCTGCCATCAACCACCAAAGATCCAGCCAGCAATGGGGGCGGACAGGAGATCAGCTCAGGCCCAGAACCAGCCGATGCAGAGCCCCCCACGAGCTCACAACCTCAAGGTGATGATGTCTCTGGCAGCGTTCTTGAAGAGGGCACACCATCTGAGGCTGCGGCCACCCCCCCTCAGTGCAACTTCTGCTGGAGGGGCAGGTGCCACAAGTGCGAAGATGGGAAGTGCATTGACGGAGACGAGGAGATCGCATGTACACCTCTATTCGGGAGCCGCCTTTCTCGGCCCCCACACTGTCCTCGCTCTTGAGGCATGCCCTTGGCAGGTGCTGCGGGACTGCGCTCGAGTCGCCGGCGTTTCTTTAGTAGGTTCTGCTGGCTTCAAGGGGTTGGGCATGTCAGTGGGATCAAGAGGACGCGGCGAGGCACTGAGGGGATCTGTCTTGCATCCCTGTCAGCCCTCATGCTGGTGACTGTTCTGAGGAATGTACTGTTTTGTGTTACGGAAACTTTGAGGCACCAAGTGCATTTTATATAAGATTTTTGGTGGAAGAGAGCGTACATTTCATATTTGAGGAGGCTGTGTTGGCTTCCGCTTGCATTTGGGGTTTTTTGCGGCACATGCACAGAGGGTGTCCGATGAACAAGCGGATATATTGAAGGCAGGTTACAATTCCCTTGGGGATGAACACGCGGTTTTATTGAGAGTGGTAATTGATTGAAGGTGGTTTTCAATGTGGGCTGTTTTACTCAAGGCAGGTTACAACTTCCTTGGGGAGGTTTGCAGATTCTGAGACACGGTTTTTTGGTGCAATTTTGGGAGGAATACTACGCATTCTGCGTTTGGTAAAGCATTTCAAAGACTTTGCATTCCGGTGCGATGACAGGTACTTGGTGGTATTTGTGGCATTCGAGTAGAATGGTTCATATTGTGTGTTAGTTGCTTCTGGCTATTTGGGTGCCTGTAACTTTGTACACAATTGTGTACACGCATATTCATGCATAATCAATAAAATCGCTATCTTTCAGTTTGGCAATTTTTGGTCCTTGGCGGTCGATCCGTTCAATCGGCCGTTTCGAACAACATTTTGGATCGTTGAACAACAAGTGTTCAGGAATCGTAGTTGTTCGCGCTGCCGTCTTACATTAGAACCCCTACATTGCACATTTGCTGTAGACTGACATGCAACAACCGTCGAGTGTACATGCATGACATATGCATGCGTTATCAACAGTTTGGCTGCAATATTCGGAGCCCTTCACCCTCCCAGGAACCAGAGTCACACTTGGATGCCAGAACCAAATGCTTCAAGGAGAACTAGATGTCTTCTCTACTCAGACTTGTGGAACTCTGTGTCCTCGTGAAAATGCAGACACGACGGGGTCAAATTCACATAAGGAGCGATTGGATGCTACATCTACCAATCTGAACGTCGGAAGTGCGAGTATATGTGGGGGCATCTGTTACAAAAACACAGCCCGAAAAGGAAGTACATAGAACTCCCCAAGGGGCAAACACTCATCGGGAATCCCATGCCCATGATGCATTCCCCTCCCTCACCCCGCGTTGCATTTACCCTGCATGCTGTGGCTCTACCGTGCCGGCATCGTCACCCATCCTTCTGTTGCCTTAACGTTCTCTGCGCACGTCCCTCCAGCCAGTGTCCGCGGCCTCTGCCTGCTACGGCCGCTTGCTGTAGTGTGCTGTTGGCAAGCGTGGTGGTGGGCGTTGTCCATGGGTTCCCCGCCAGGGTGTCAGTGGCCCTCCCCTGCCTGCTGTGACTGTTGCCGTGCTATTGATACGATATGTTATGTTGATGTTGTTGATGTGGACTGGTTGTTTGAAAATGAAATCGATAGTGCCGCGGGGAACCCACATGTTCTGCATGTGTGCACCTCATCGGCAACGCAGTACTCATCATCAGCAGCGCACTACGAAAGCTCGGCGGTGACAGACACGTAACATCATATGTGATAAGATCCCGAGTATCAACTTCTAAGAAGCATCCAACATTCAGCATGTCAGGCCAAGAACAGAACAAATCAACTGAGAGAATGAGCCGGAACGAACCCCCGAGTGTCAAAGAGACAGCGCAAAACACCTACACACAACCGCCTTCTGTTAGAAGCATAGTTGCAGAGCTGCACAGCACGAAACATCCATACGTGCATCATGGACAACCTCACTTGGCGAGGCCCCGCCTGGGGCGATCCTCCGAGGCGGGTAGCGTAAGAGGACAAACGGGGTCAACAGGCGATGGGCACCCAAGAGATACAACAGGAGGCGGCACTGGAAGGCCCAGGAGGAGTAATATCTCTGAGAATGAACTTCGAGGAGATGGGAGTGGCGCCCTTGGGTCGGGTGACGGGCGGTGCCGTGGAAGATATAAAAGTCACTGACTACTGAGGCTTGTAGCGCTAACAACAGTGGGTAGGGTGCGTCTGACCATTGAGAGGGCCTTGCCCCACAATATACAATCACATAAAGATACGCCTGTACTTCATATTTACAGGGTTTAAAATGAACTTTTTCTTTTGCGATCAAGACTGGCGTGATAGCCGCGCATGCGAGGCTGCAAAGAGGACCCTGGACGCAGTGGTGCGCATGTGACTAGAGCTGGACAATGAGGACATTCTGAACTCCAGTGAGCGTAGCTAGGGCGGAGAGCTGTTATTACAGATGATGGTCTGTTATACCAGGCATATGGCTGGATTTCTGTTCCAGGTGGTAATGCATGGGCATTACTATGAATGGCCAACATCTCAGCCACCGAGTCACTGCCATGTGACCATGCTATTACTCGATCACTGCGACTACATTGAACAGGATCACAAGTATTATTTCCTGCAGTGCGATATGGAAGAGAAAAGCCCTACATATACCTCCAGTGATCGGCTATTCACGCGCATGTGGAATGCTATGCACGAATTTAACCTTGAATCCAACTTTCGTTTCTGTTCAAACGTGCAAGATCGGCGACGTAAACACAAACAAGCTCCTGCGAACACAGCACGTCTGACACACACCCCAAACACAATTCACTGTGAGCGCATGCATGGCACCCTTACATGACGCGAACTGGACAACATTCTACAAGTTCACAAGGTCCATGCGCTGGATACAACAACCCCAAAGGTCTGATGGAGTTGTCTGATTCCTTTGCAATCTTCACAGTTTGCTGCCTGGTCCGCTCGGAACGGAGATAAAGTCGACTATACCTCCACTGCACACGATCGTGCCCCATAGTATTCAAGGCACCACTGCATCGCAATTGCAAGGTGTACTGGCTTAGATTGTGACTGAACCTGATGCTGCATTTCAGTACGTGAATCCTCACTGTGGCTGGTGATGTTACACTGCGAGTGTTGAAGTTCTGCAACGTTCATGATTCGTTCCGGTGGCGCATGCCTGCAGTACGATCTGGCAGTCGCCGCATATTCCTGTCACAATGCATTCGAACGTGGATTCCAATCAAGGTTGGCGTCTGTGAATGAATGCGCTGGCGAGCGACGTGAACATCCCTCAGTGTTAGATGTGTTTTGCACTCCCAGTATGTCCGGAACATCCGCTGCACCATCTCTGGTCACGTTGCGATGTGTAGCAGGGCCGCCATGGCACATGCAGATTGGAGGAAGGTTGCAATTTCAGCCATTTGACACGCACAGCCATGGATGCCATAGATACTACGCAGAACACTTGCCCAGCGGTATGGTGTGCATCCTTGCCATGGAAGCTTTGTCGGATAGCTCGAGCTCACAGTGCGCCGAAATCGCTCACAATATCACAATATATATATTGAACGCATGTCGGCCGAGCTTCCTTTCTGAACACCAAATTCTCTGAGATGCGCATGAAGGCATGACACTTCTGCACGCTTAATGATTCCGTTGACACATGCGGTCTACATGGTCCCATGTACTGGCCGAGACATGTTCAGTCTGTCAGACCTGCACGAAGCTGGAAGCATGTCATGGCCAGTGTGAACACGCAAATTGCACATTGGTGTCATTCTTCGACTATAGTTTCGAGGTGGTGCATGTTACCATCTTGTAAAAGGCATCCTGTGTGCTCGATTCTGTACGCCATTGTTGGTCAACACATGTCAGCCAGCTAGGTCGATGCCTGAACTCTTCTAAGCGATCTTGGTAGGTACGCGTCAGCGCGGGGTTACAACTGCATACATCGACATGCCGCAGAGGAGGGTGCACCAAGCAGTAAGGGCTGCTAATGGGCAAGAAAAAACTAGTATTAGGGAATATCTACAATTTCATCACTCTTCTTCAGCTGTCGGAACCAGCAGGCCAGGCCGAAGTGCATGGCCAATTTCAAGGGAAAATGTGTGCACAATAATGATGGTGCAATCGTATAACATGACAGTTGTAACTGGGTTATAACTGTCATTTCATGTATGGCAATGCAGCATACGTGTTGGTAACAGTTGAAACACACGAAACAATGCATGAAACACGCTTGCGAGTCAGAGAGCATGAATCTTGAGATCTCAGCGATAGTTGATGATCATTGATCATCAAATTTTTTCTATCATGATGCTATTCTTTGGCATCAACGTGCCATTCACAACGCTAAATCGGCTAACTAAAAACCGGGGGCCAGTACATGAGACCATCTTGGACTCTGCCCTGACAAGTTACAACAGGGCAGCACATGAACAAGCACGGTTTCTCTGTGCACTGTGCTCCCTTTCATTCATCTGTGTTTGTGCATGCAGGAAGAAGCGATGAGCCGTGCATGGTGCCACCCATCGCCGCTGTTGCTTCAGGGCATGCTGGTGCTTCTTTTTGCTGCTGATCTAACCTCTGCTACCAATGTTCCTATCAGTTCGTGCAAAAATGGTTGCAGCTGGAACCAGTACGGGCAGAAGGTGTGCAGAGGCAGGAAGAACGCCAATAGGAAGCGCAAGATCATCGACTGTGTCTTTCCTATTTCTCTGCACAGTGACTATTCTGAGTCTGACTATTCTGAGTCTGATCACACGGTGCCTGGAGATGGAGACTATGTAGACGACGGAGACAATGTGTATGATGACGAGTGCGGCTGCTTCCTGCTAGCACAGGAGACAGGGCTCTACTATGAAGACGAGGAGCAGCAGTACGAGCTTAAAGATGGCAGTGTTGTTTGCCATGATGACGACGGTGAAGCGTACACCTGCCCATAGGATGCAGATTTGACGCCTCAACCAAGCTCGACGGGATCTAGCACTTACACAGCAGGACTACCTGAAACTGCAGAGGCAGATGATGCTGTTCTATTCCCACCCCCTTCCAACACAGCTGATCCCCAATCAACTGAATAAGATACCTCTAGCCCTAGAGACGAAGAGGTTAGCAGTTCAGTTCCAGAATCAGCGGCTGCCGAGCCTCCTTTAAGCTCGCGACCCCAGACTGAGGAAGGCAGCGACTGCGCTGTCGAGGAGGGCACGCCACCTAAAGCCACTCTCAGCGCCCCTCACTGCAGTATTTGCTGGGAGGGCTGGTGCCACAAGTGCGACGATGGGAAGTGCATGGATAGAACTGAAGAGATGACCTGCACCCCGCTGTTTGGCGGGCGCCGTCCCCCGCCCGCACGCTGACCTCGGTCTTGACATGGCATGATGTATTTACATAGAGGAAACGTGAATTACAGGTAAAAACAGCACTCACAAGAGGTTATGAGGTGTCAGGTACACTGAGGTAGCATACATTGCCTGTTTAGATGATGAATGCAGCATTGGAATTTTCTTCATGCATTTGAGTTTGTGTGAGTCATACGTAAGCAGAGCTTTGATGCGCTGGCATGTCTGTATTGAAGAATATCGTAGGCAACGTCCCCGTTTGGCTGCCAGAGATTTAGACTGTTTCTGAAAAAAGAAAAAAATCATCTGCTCTGGAAGCATGCTCATCGATTAAGTGTTTGATACAGCGATGGGAAAGCGTTGCATACTATCACGATGAGTGGTACTTGATCAAGTAAAGTATGCTTACCTTCTTGGTCATGTTCGATCAGCGGCGGAACGCGACGAATGACAGTTGATCACTCATCTTACATCGTAGCATCGCCAGTGTGCGATGAACTGCATGCATGCAATCTCACGTCCACTGCACAGTGACCTGCAGTGACGCACGTATATGTATTCATGTACGCTGAACCATAATCATTGAACACAACATGCGTCCGAACATAAGACAAATAAAGAACTAATTCACTTCTGCAGAGGTCATTCATTTTGAACTGACGCCCTGAACTCGGCATGCTATTTTGGCGCCGACAATATTCCCGATCGTGTTAGTCGGGGCAAGAAAAGCATGCACCTGGGAGCTTCAACCCTCTTCTTCCCGATTGCGAGCATCAGTTACTGCCGAGCTCCCCTGGTAAGTCTGCCTGGTAGGCGCCGCGCGTGGCGCCCCCGGCAGGGTGTCAGTAGCGCGCGCCTGCGGGCTACTTATGGCGCCCTGATCCTCTCCTGTGCCATGGTGGAGCAACTTGTCTCTGCCACTTGTCGGTAGGTACAGGGAGTTTACGCTTGATGCCTTTCGTACTTTGTGATCTGGTAGGCTCTGCTGTGTGTGATAGGTTCTACCGTGTGTGGTGTCATTATTATTGCTCTGTGTTTAGTGGTTACAACGTTCTGTTCCTGAAGCTGCTCCTGGTTCTATGCGCTTTGTGTGCATCCGTACCGCGCCACTATGGATGTAATTTTCACATGCCATTACACGTTGGGGCACCTGTCCTGCCGACGGTGCCTGCCCTGCCAACGGTGCCTCGGCTTCCCCTGCGAAGGAAAGTGCGCTTGGCTTCAAGTTCCTGTTCCCTGGAACCAATCGCAGGTTGCCGCTGTTTCCATGCACTGCGGCGCACACAGAAGTTTGACATGTGTTCCTTTTTTGTGTTTTTTGTGTTCGCTGCTTGGGATGCTGGCGCGAGTAATCTTACGTCTTCGCAACATGAGCACTTCTCTTTGGCAACAAAGTTGAGGTGGGGGCTTATCCCAGAATAACTGATCATTGTGTTGACGCTATGTTGTCAGCGAGCGCGCCAGCTCACGCTGCACAAAAGCCGTGTACGCTTTTTCTGCCGGTGCTACTTCACATGCTGCGCCCACCTGCTGCTATTGATATAGACGCCCCCCCATCCCCCCGGTCGGCCGCATCGCAGTGGCACCTTCCTCCACCTAGGGATCCTGGAACGGGCCTGAACACGCAGTAGCCTGGGGCATGCACAAGGTGCAACAGATGATGCAGAGGGTGTGTGGGCCGTGCGCGGCAGCTGGGCGGGCTGGCCGCGCGGCTTCAGGGCACTCAAGGCGGGGGCTCACCCCAACCCCAGCCCCAGCCCACCCTTCGCCTTGCTCTCCCTCGACATATCTCCCTCCCAGGTGCATACCATCCTGCGCATACCACCCTCCCATATTTCCTGCTGCACTCCCATGTTTATGGGTCCATGTCCCTTTCTGCACACACCCCGCAGACACGCAGGTGTGCTGCTCTTTCATCTCTTGGTCGTTTCCACCGCTGGTGTTACCACACTGGCGGCGATGGCCTATGGACTTTGGCTCTCCGTGCCCCAAGGTATTGTAACATTTTGTCGTGCTGACGATACATGTTGTGTTATTGGTTCAGCTCTGCCTGTGGCGGGCTGCGTAACATGCTCTGATTCAACATGTAGCTGAGTCACCTTGCTTGTGTTACAACCAACCAATCATCCCACCTGACGCATGCATGCATGCATGCATGCATGCATGCATGTTACATTAAAAGTCAAGCTACCATGATAAAAACCTGCTCCGCAGCTATAATGAAACCCTCATCACAGTCAAGCTTCTGAGCAGCATGCTCTTATGTACGAAAAACACCCCTTCAATTTCTGAAGAACATCTTGGTTCTTTGACAACAATCCAGAAGCCGAATGGATCTTCAAACCTCTAAAAGCTGACAATTTTATGTCGGCGATGATGGCAAGGTATACAGTAAATCAAGGTCATAAACCAAATTTAAAAGTCTTCAAGCACATCTCTCACCAAATCGTGCTACATCATCGGTGCAACTCATCAGGGTTTGCATCCTGTGAAACCCCTTCTAGAGCAATTTTCTGGTTCGTGCAGAGCAGAGAAAGATTTGGCGATTATTTCTGCACACCCATTGCGCTCGATTGTTTCTGCTGCATCCATTCTCACAGCGCTTGATCTGAGCCTGTGCTGCTGGGGCCAGCATGATCGCCAGCAGCACAAGAAGTGCCACCTGAAGCCACAGAGGGCGAGACTTGTGGAAGATTCGGGCCATGAAGTCTTCTACACAATAGGCATAGTTGGTAAGCAGAACACCATGACAAAGATAATAGACATAGCAAATATTTATGCTGGAAGAACAACATCTTTTTCTGTTCGAATGAATCCCGATTTAAC
>JAUMHD010005395.1:0-12696 GCA_032359135.1 Ulvella scutata
ACACACACACACACACACACACACACACACACACACACACACACACACACACACACACACACACACACACAGTGACCATCAGTACGCACACGCTAAGAAAACAACTGCAACGCCATGTCACACAATACCACCATATGTATGCTTTTCGTACACCATGTCTCCGTAGCTGCCATACAGCTTGTTTCAATGACCACAGAATTACGAAGGAACTGAGATCAGCTGGGCAAGCTGAGTGCGCACCTTCACCATCCACGACGTCCTTAATTGTCACTCGATCAGATGCAAGCTCTTCGGTGCGACCATACACAGGATAGTAGTCCCCTGGCGCTGCTCTTAGTGGCACATTGTAGGCATCATGGTTGCCACGGACATCTGATAGCACCTACATACTGCAGCCAGTATGTACATGCGACATCTCAAGAATAGTAGCTCCGCTATCGCGTTTCTGGACAGCAGAGAGTAGCAGAATCGCCATGAAGTACACAAAGGTGCTTTGTAGCATGAATGTTGATGAAGGCACCTGGAGGGATGGCTGCAGAGAGGCTAAAAGAACCTCAGTAACGTTCCAGTAAGCCTTCCATTCCCACTCGCTATGCTGAGCGGACACAGAGTCAGGAGACTTGCTGTCGACCAGGTCACCAGTGAGCACAGCTGCAGCAGCTCCAATTCGAGGTGCAACCAGCACAGAGAACAACTGAAACTCCTCATGTCGTTCCCTGTGGCTCTCAAGGTACTGATGCTCACTGGTGTGTATGTCTGACAGCTGAAGCACTAGTGGTGACGCTGTCACGCTCCCTGCATCGAGCCCCTTGTCACATTTCGACCCGGACGAAAGGCGCATAGATCATTATGCAGAGATGGTATCCATATGAACTGTGATATGTTCGTCACACCCCATGAGCATATCCGTACTCATGACCCTTCGCTGTGCTGTGTGCAGATGGTCCACGCGGACACTCTCCAGTTGATGCACCAAGCGCGAGGTCTGCACCTTGACACTTGTGTATTCGTAGTGTTCAGCGAACTGATAAATATGCTTGCATCCAACAGTCTAACAGTACAGGTGATGGCGTGGAGCATCCACATGTGTATTCTGAACAGAACTCTCGGTTGGGATCTCGAGCGCACCAATGCACAACACTATAAAGAGGGTGGCAAGGAAATTTATAAACTTGCCGATGCCGCGCATAACGCACTTCTCTAGTGGCATCGTGCCAGTCACACACGAATACACTCGAGAGGAGGTGTGGCCATGTCGGCGTACTGCGGACGACAGGCCAGCTTGAACCTACTGCATTGCAATGGAAACATTTCGTGGACCTACACTTTGCCTCTCGTGTGGATTTTGTATACGTCAAGGTGCTGTTGACGAGGCGTTGAATGAGGGGTCGACTGGTCCTAAACAACGTAGGGCGTGGAACATCGCCTGTAACCACACCGGGGTTTCATATGCAAGTGCGTTGAAGGCAAACAGCAGACACCTTGGATGGTTTTGTAAATTTCAGGTGTGGTTTCGAGCAGTTGTGGCCACGAGTGCAACACTGAACTGACGTGTATACATGCTGTGTCATGTACATGACATACAGCATGTCATGTATCTCTTTCTGACATAGTTTCCTTGGTGTTAGTTAGTACCTCTGCTTGCTGGTTTCCTTGGTGTTAGTTAGTACCTCTGCCTGATGCACTTCTGCTTCCTGTCTGGTTCTGCAGAGCTCTCTGCGCTTTCCCACTGCTGACTCTTCCAGTTCATTGTTCCACTGTCCTGTCGATGTAATCTCTTTCTGAGATACGACAGCATGGGTTGGGGTGGAATATTTTGAGGGTGGAATATTGTCCAGATGCATGGCACCTGACCAGATCACAACCCAGTTTAACCCCAAGTTAGAAAAGGATGAAGCAACTGACAGCCTTAGTGGAGACCGTCACCCCCTTTTTTCGCCTCTGTTCACTCTATATTGCCGCTGCGTACGGCCAGCCTGTATGGCCACACGCTGGCCGTACCCAGTTCTATATAGCGCCAGCATCCGCTCGAGAGTTCTGCATCAGCGGTGATGTGCTGCCGTGGCTTGGTTATGGGCACGGTTGCGGCCGAAACTGGCCCAAAAAGAACTTCGAAGGAAGAGGCCCGGGAGGCCGAAAAAGTAAATTATACACTCCCGCATCAGGAGGGGAGGCCAGGCGGCGCCCGCGACAGGGCGTTGGGGCACCACTGCCCTGGGCACACTTTTCGACCCAAGCTTTTCAAACCCTAAGCCGCTTCAGCCCCGGGGCCATGCAGTTCATCACTGAAGCCACTCACTCAGCCTTCCCTAGACCGGGCCGCCACCGAGCCACTTGATTTGCGAATGTGCACAGCCAGCTGTCTGTGTTGGTCTGTAGGTACATGTGACATGTCCCGCATGCTCATGGCTGCGGCAGGTCTGCGGACAGCCAGCACTGGTTCCAGCTGCATCTCTGGTGCTTCGACGCCCTCGCCGGAGATTACATACTAGCTGAGTGCTTACATGTTACAGTGTCACAGGGAGTTAAGACATGTGTGCATTGGGGCTCGAGTGTAGCTGGCATTTGTTGTAATGAACAGAGTACCAGTGTACAAGGATAGTTCCAGAGCACTCTACTAGTGCGATGGTACTCTCTCATACCAGAGAGAGCACTAGCACGAAGGACCAACATACTCACACATGTATCCTAGTGTCTACAGGATACATATATGCATGAGCATGGAATCACGACATTTGTCACTCTGTTCTTCTCTTGGATGTTGTGCATTGCTAGCTCCAGTTGTTCCGCATACTTGTTGTCTTAGCGGTTTTTATCCTTTGCATCCTCTGCTCTGTTATGCCGGCCTGTTGTAGTTGTGTTCGGTTTCGATTCTGTGTTGCTAGTGGTGCTCTATGGGTTTCCTTTGCGTTGGTTGCTCTACCTGATGTACTTCTCCTGCTTACTGTCTGGACATGTATAGCTGTCTGCACTATTCCTACGGCCTGTGTTGACTCACACAATTTCTAGTTCTACTGTCCGGTCAATGCAATAATCTCTCTCTCCAGTTCTCCAGTCAATGAAGCTTAGGGGACAGAGGGTTTGTACAGCCGCTGTTATTGCCTGTTGAGGTTGTGTTAGGTTTCGGTTCTGGATCGCTAGTTGCTAGTGGTGCTCACTAGGTTTCCTGGCCATGGTAGCTCTGCCTGATGACCTTCTCCTGCTTGCCATTATTCCTGCTGCGAACCCAACTTCTAGTTCTTCAGTCCTGTCGATGTAATCTCTCTGGTCCAGTTCCCAGTCATGTTGATGCAATATACTTTCTTGAACGGCGGTGGCCGGGTTGAGGGAAGCCACAGGAAGCGGAACGTGTTATACACATTGTCGGGAAATTTGTGCCCATGCTTCTGGTTCATGCACGTGCATGCTCTTCGTGACACGCGTCATTCATACGCTTAAAGTTGTCATCTTTACAAACTTGTCATCAGTACGTGCTTTTCAGCACTCGTCGTCAACTGAGAACGTGCCCTGCTTTCAAAACCGCCATCCATTTATTGAGCTACTCGATAACATGGCCTACATGCGCAGTGCACTGCATGCTCTGCAGCGCATGCAGCAGCACCAGCCATACTGGATCAGCACCTCTACAGCGCTCCAGATGGCCAGCCGTGTTCAGGTTTCGTTGCTCTCCAGCAACCCATTCGACCCAGAATGTGAACCGCAAATGAAGGTGACAAACAGGGGACATTTCAATTCGTACCGCAGTATCACCGCAGCAGCGGGTAGAAGAATAAACACGTGTCAACCTTCCATTTCTTCCATAGACGCATGGAGGTTACATCGAAGCATGCCAAGTCAAGCTCTAGAAGACGGTTTTGTACAACGTTGAGAACGTTTATGATCAGAATACTGAACATGCCCTGCGATAACAACCCCTGCGACAGCAGTAGGTCAGCACGCGTGATACTTCAGCTATTGTATCAGAACCTGCAAAGGCCCATACGTACCCCAGGACCGACGACTGAACCTCTCCAAGTACGAATTCTTCACGTTCTTGTGGCTCATGCTGGATCTCAGCTCCTAAAGAGCAGACTGGCGTGCAGGCGATCCAGGTATCCGTCGCTTGCAGCATCAGCCGCCGTTTTTGCAACAAGCGGCCGTAGACAGCATCTTCTCCCCACAAAACATAACGCAAATGCTTAGCATGTTCATTGCGTATGCGTGAACCTGTTTAGTAGGCGCTACATGTGCGAAACTGGTTTCGAACACATCCAGTCTTGATGACCACATTTTGAACATGCAGTGAACATAGCTCCCTACTTTCAAAACATATACAACTGCTTTCGTAATGGGTCCAATTCCTAGGTGCACGCACATACCGCTGCAGCTTCGTGGTCACCAGGTACTCTGACCTGTCGTGACGGCAGGTCCTATCGTTTCCGGCACGCATTTCTTCTGCAATGGCGATGTAAACCTAGGTTTAGACATGCTTATGGCTTATGGTTTTATATCTTGGATGCGCTTAATTCGCCTGCGTGGATACAATGTCGAGGACAATGAAGCTAACTGTTGTGACAAACGATGATCGCGTAAGCGAACATTACTGTTATGGAAGGGAACAAGTGGACCTGCCGATGCTTCATGTAGTTAATTGCTTCGTTCGGTCGCACTCCATAGACGGCAGTACTCCATGCCCGTGTGCACCTGCTCCCATCCATCAGCTGCTGCCACACTGCGCGTACATTACCACCGATTGCAAGTAGCTCTTGACATCTACAGGCGTAGCCCCTCTTTCCATGCCGCTATGGCGCGATAGAACATTTGAATTACGAGCACTTGTTTCCGGTAATGATGTGTACAACCTGATCGGAAGCCATAACGGTGGGAATTTGTACAGCGTGCGGTGCGAAGTAGCCCCATGCCACAAGGAAGATTCGCTTCCAGTTATCATTGTAATTCCCAACCTTCCGCCCAGTCAGCATCACCACATTACGGAAGTTCTTTTCCTGTAGGTCTACACCAGATGGCAACCTTTGCTATGCTTGCCCCTGCCCCCACACACTGTAAATCGTATCCCCCTCCCCCCCTTTAACACAAACACACAGCTGTACAGGCCAGGCAAGTCAGTGTTGATTTCATCCATTCGTACGAGACGCCCTTCAGTCCCCTACCGGCGTCTTGTCTCCGTGCAACAGCACCCAAGCCCGCTCCACCACTCTCCCCTGCCACCCGCGCAACGCACGTGCACCCGGCAGCATGCCCGCCCTGCTGTCATGGGGGCTCTACGCCGCGGCAGCAGCCGCGACCCTCAGTAGCGCCGCAGCGCAAGGCGTTACGGAGGCAGACTACGTGATCGTGGGGGGCGGCACCGCAGGCTGCGTGCTCGCCGCCCGCCTCTGTGAGGGTTTGCCGGACGCCCAGGTGGTGCTGCTTGAGAGGGGGGAGCCCCGCTCTGAGGAGGCGGTGCGCAGCCCCCCTGCATCTCTGCGTCCCCCCTGCATCTCTGAGTCCCCTTTGCATCTCTGAGTCAATGTGTAAAGTTGTAGGCATAACTCCATAGAATGGCTCATGTACTAGCAAATCATCGCATCTCTGAGTCTATGCGTATGTCGGGGTCTGGGCGACCAGACACTTACGGGATGGAAGGGCCCATGGGCCCATTCATCCTGTTGTACATGCATTTTCAGTTTTGACACCTCAGCCACGGTCGCCAGAGCATTGCGCAAGTTTGCGCCGCATGTGTCCGCCTCAGCATGCTGCCTGGAACTACAAACGAGCCATGCATGGCCATGCGAGCTGCACACACGCATGTATACTGTTTGTGCTTTCCATCTACATCACATCCCTTTCTCATTGCACTTTGTGAAGCAACAGCGACGCCAGTTCTCACGGAACTGCACCTCTCGGCACAAGTCCCCATCCCTTGGCTGTTGCTACGCCTCTTTGTGCTTCCGCATCCCTCCTCCCCTTTGTCATTACCCAACTGTGCCCATCAACAAATTTTGTACTGCAAGCACGCCTTCTGTTCTACGCCACATGCTTGAAATCCTCTAGCGCACATTCAATAGCCAGCCCTCGTTCAAGAGGCACCCCTCACCTGCTGCATCAAAGTCACAGATGCATTTGACAGAACACCTGTCGTTCTGTCGTTGAGACCCCATCAAGCCACCACCTCATAGATCACCTGCAGCAGAGAACCCTACTGGTGGCCAGGAGAACCCTTAAAGAAAGCATGCTGTTCAGGAGTTCCTGGTGCGCTCGATGCGCAACTACTTCACGCCAGTAACCAGCAACAGCGAGGTCACAGAGAGAATCGAGACCGCTGCCAACCCAGGCTTGAACGGCCGCACCACGACTGCGCTCGCCGGCAGGACACTCGGCGGCTCCAGTGCCATCAACGGCGCGCAGTTCTCCACCCCCACTAACCAGGTAAGAACCCCTGGGGAGGAGGGGGGGGGGTGGGTCCCCCCCTCGCCCAAGACGCACACACACTCACCCTGCTATGTGTGTACAGCCACAGTCGTAACTCCATAGAATGGCTCATCTACCAGCAAATCATCGCATGCCACCCTGTTATTGCTGGCCGATGTCGTTATTTCAGACGCTTGGGACATGCATCGGCACACGTCTCAATGGCCACCGACCTTGGTTTCGCAACATCGCCTCCTGCAGCCACTGTCTACGCTGTGCATGCCGTTCTGTGTGGTTTAACCGTCACGTGACAAAGTCTGCGTGCATGCACTCATGCAACGAGACACCAGTGCGCTGCGACAGTACGGTGGTCGTGGCTGCGCAGGTGGTGGCTGGTTGGGGAATATCGGGTCTCACAGCAACAAACGCTGCAAGGCTGTACGGCAAGGTGCGTGAACAGCTCGGCGTCGCGCAGCCCCCCCCTGCGCTGCGGCAGGACTACATTCCAGAGTTCTTTGAAGCCAATGAAGACGGCGCCGGCGCAGATGTCATCACTCCCCCCCGGCTTCCTACCGTGCGCCCCCTCCCCCTCTGCTGCAACATCGCCTTGTTGGACTGCACCACCAGCTGTTGCCTGGCCTGCTGGCTCCAGTTCCAGTGGTGTATCCAGTGTCCTCCACAGTTCCTGTGGTGTATTGCAGTGCCGCATACATGTGCTTACAGTAATCATTTCCTTAGTGCCCAGTTGTCAAGACAAAGACTGAACACTAAGGAGCACCAGTGATTGCGGTGTGGAGTGGACACTAGCGGCACTAAAACGCTGATGACTGAGAGCACGTCTGTGCGGACTAGTAGTAGCGGCTGGGATTTAAATGGTGTGTGGTGCTGCACTATAACGGCCAAAAGACGGGTAGAAAGCATTCTCCGAGTAAACAGAGGGGGGCTTTGGTCTTTTTTTAAAACAAAAAGCAATCTCTGTCCAGATCACAGGTTGCGGACGACACTTTACTGTCGCAGTTTGGCTAGGAGTGCTGGGAAAGACTTTTGTGATGGTGCTGTTGTGCCAGTTTGGCTAGGAGTGCTGGGAAAGACTCTCGTGATGGTGCTGTTGTGCCTTTCGAGTGAAGTGGTGGATATGTTGTGTTAGTTGATTTTGGATGCCATGCCTATTCACTACCTTTCCGGTTTGTAAACAGGGTTTTTGCTATTTGGGTTCATGCCTATTCACTACCTTTACGGTTTGTAAACAGGGTGCGGACGAGAATGCGGTGTGGGTGAGCTACCTCGCTGTTGACCCCCAGGGCCGCCGCGTTGACTCTGCGACAGGGTACCTGGACCCAGTTAAGGATGGCGTGTGCGCCGACAACCTGCAGATCATCCAGGCTGCCACCGCCAGCAAGGTGCTGCTGGACGGCGACCGCGCAACTGGTGTGGAGTACCTCCTCAATGGCGCCACACAGGTGTGCCTGCCTGCTTCGGCCACCCATGTGCACCCCATATACCTAAAGTTAGGTTTTGGGTTTCCACTTCCATCACAGAAGCCCGTCTCGTGGTTTTAAAGGTGCTTGCTTTTTTATTAGGATTAGGTGGAGTTCTTCCTGGAGTGCTTTTAAGTAAAAACGCGGCAGATAGCCTAAATTCGAATAGCTCGTCAGGGTTTAGACTATTTTTCTTAGTTCTCAGAACTTCTTGAACCAATCGATCCCGAAAGCGACTGTAGAAAACATTTTGGGCTCGGTATCTTTCCTCTGTGTGTGGAAAGTTACAGACATAATTGCATAGAATGTGTGCCAGCCTGCTTCGGCCGCCCATGTGCACATGTTTACTCGGTAGTGGCGTGTCCTGTGTCGTTTGTGCGAGGTCGAGCTAAGTTGGCACGCGATGATTTGCTGGTACATGAGCCATTCTATGGAGTCGTGCCTGTAACTTTACACATCTTTACTCTGTGTGTAAAGTTACAGGCATAACTCCATAGAATGGCTCATGTACCAGCAAATCAACGCATGACAACTTGGCTCGACCTCGCACAAACGACACAGGACATGCCGCATCTTGACTCTCAGCCTGCTCATGCTGCCTATGTCTATAATCTTGTTTGCAGCTTGTATAGTATTGAACTTTGTACTGTTGACTAGTAGTAGCTACATCGGCAAGACGCGAAGGATTTAACCGGTATTCATCTTTTTAGAACCCTAATTAGGGTTTCAGAAACTAGGGGTTTGAAACCCTTTGAAGTCTCGGAAGAACTCCATGTCAGAATTCAGGAGGGATGTGCTGGGGCATTGTACTGAGGCTGAGGTTGCGGCGGTGGTGTTGTGCAGACGATCAATGCGAGGGCAGAGGTGATCATGTCTGCGGGCCCGTACCATTCCGCCAAGCTGCTGCAGCTCAGCGGTATCGGCCCCGCCGAGGTCCTTGCTGAGTTTGGCATCGAGGCGGTGGCTGATCTGCCAGTCGGCGAGAGCGCTCAGGTGCCGCACTTCCATCTTGCTGCTGCTGAGTCTAACAGGGTTCTGCTGCGTCTAACAGGGTTTTGCCGTCAAACAGGGTTCTGGCTCCGTCTAGCAGGGTTACTTTTAGTGGCGATTTATCGTCCTGGTTCATTGTTTTGAGTGGCCGTCACCCCGGACAACCATCGGAGAATAGTAAATTGTTCTATGTACCACCCCCTAAAGAAAACATTTCGCCGAAATAATTACTTTTGCCCAATTCCTTAAACGAAACAATGCCTGCCAACATTCTGTTGAGCATTCTCCAGCGATTCTTTTCTATGATTGAGAGCCAGGCTCGCCGAGGGTTGCCAACTCCATGCATGCAGGCCCGCGCATACGACCAGATCCTGAATAGCTACCAGGGAGTGCCTGCCTCGCAAGGATCTGACGACGCAGCCGCCGCGACCCCCGCAGCCCGCGCACAATTCGAAGCTGGCAACGGCGGCCTGCTCGGCTTTGCGCGCTCCCACATCAACGGCATCCTGGCCTCGCCCATCGGAGCTTGGCGCGTACTCTCCTTCATCCCTGACGTGGTGCGATTGTGACGCTACTTGTTTACGTAACCATGGCTATACGTAACCATGGCACGCACTCTCCTTCATCCCTGACGTGGTGCGATTGTGACGCTACTTGTTTACGTAACCATGACGTAAATTTAGTCAATAGGTATCACGTTGGCTGTCCTTTGAGTCGCCATCGTGGGAGGCTCCAACTCGGTGACATGCGGTTGGTATCTGTATGCATGCATGCAGATACCGACATGCATGCACAGCGGCCGCCGTTGTCTGTGACAGGGGCCCCCATAGTAGAGTGGAGTAGCAGTCAGCTAGCGTCGCAACATCGCTGCGGTGCGGTGTTGTTCGCGGTGCCTACCGGTACGGGCGGTGCCTCCCGGTAGGGGGATGATCATGCCCCCTTTTACGGGGGGCGCTGGGTCTGAAGCCGTTGCTGGGTATCATGTGGGCTGGTGGCTAAGGTTAAGATAAGGTTAAGGCTCAGGCTGTGATGTGGGCTGTCTGACTGGCTTCTTTCTTTGTGTTCTGGCCACTTTCTTTCTGTTCATCGACTGTTGCGATGTGGTGTGTGGTATGCAGGGTGGTGGCGATCCCCGTGTGCAGCAGGCTGGCTGCCTGCCTAACCCCACATCCCGTGCCCAAGTGCGATCCTCGCGATTCTCGTTTCTACAGCTTCCTGCATGCGTATTTTGGCCCCCAGCACCCCTGTGCACCACAGGCCACTGTGTTGCGTTTGAATCCCTGCTCTTCTGCAAGAACGCAGTCCTTCATAGCAGCGCCGTGCGTGCATGGAGTGCATGCATGCACGGGTATTAATCCATTAATTAAGTATACATTCGGGTGAGCATAACCGTGGTGTTGCTGCAGTGAGCACCTTCCATGCATTCAACCTTCATAGAATCTTCGCCTGTTCATAATGCTAAGATCACTCGTAAAAATCGATCACATGTTGAGCCCTGCAGGTGGCGCTTGCGAGCCTGGACGCGAGCGACCCCCCGCTCATCAGCCCCAACATCTACAGCAGCCCCGGAGAAGCGGAGCAGATGGCCGCCTGCCTCAGCCTCGAGCGCACCGTCATCAACAGCATGCCCGCCAACTTCCAGATTGCCGACCTCACCGGCTTTGGAGCCACCATCTCCGCCGATGAGGTGCGCACCTCATCAGCACACACACCCTGAATCAGCACACCCCCAGCACACACACCCTGGCAAATGTGCACCTCATCAGCGCCCCATCCGTGCATGTCGCCCTGTTGCATTGGAAGTTGTTTTGAAGCAGTGTATTGGAAGTTATAACTGGTTGCGTATCGGAGCTGTAATGAAGTGTCCAGCGGCGCCGTTCTGCTGCTGCAGTGGAAACGTTTGTCCGTTCTCCTTCCTTCCGCTTCCATTGTCTTCCACATGTTGCATCGTTCACCACGTGCCACCTGTGGCCACTTTCGATGCTCTAGCGACAGAAGGCCGGTGCTGCTGCAGGTGCGCGGCACATCAGGCAACGGCAACCACTTTGTAGGCGCCTGCGCCGTAGGTACGGTGCTGGACGGCGACATGAAGGTCTTCGGCTTCGACAATCTGCGCGTCGTTGACGCCTCTGCCATCCCCGACATCCCCCCCAACTCCGGCCCTGCCGGCAGTGTGTACATGCTCGCTGAGCACATCTCTGAGGTCATTGTCGCTGATGGTTTGCCCCCTGCAGCCACCCCCACGCCCCCTGTAGCCGCCCCCACGCCCCCTGTGGCTACCCCGCCACCTGTGGCCACCCCCACGCCCCCTGTGGCCACCCCGCCGCCTGTGGCCACACCACCGCCACCTGCCACGCCCGCGCCCGCCTCCTGCGGCGGCAGTGGCGAGCCTGTGTGTTCAGGTGCCAACCTGGAAGGTAAGCTTTCAGCCCCTACAGCTCATACTTTCCATACTGAGTTTCAGCATGCATGAACACATCAGTAGGCGGCCTCTGCACAGCTCTGCAGCCCCGCGGCGGTTGACTGTTGCGTGCACGCAGCCTGGCTTCAGTCTCCGGCGGATGCAGTCGGTGAGGCAAGCTTGCAAACGCAATCTGGGCTTGCTAATGCCTCTGAGATTTACAACGTGCATGCACATCAAGGTCATCCGCCTGGCCAAGGATCACCAGGTGTGGTGATCCTTGCAACATGCATACACATCCCACTGGCCTGGGCCTGAGACGCCTGAGACAGATACATCTGAACAGGACTGGCCATGACGGACATTCTGCCTGAAAGCACTGTTCGTGATGGTGGTGCTGTATCGTTTTAGCGAAGAGTTGGGTCCTGCATATCAACAGACAAGACTACCTCGACAAAAGAGAACACACATGAAAGAGGTGTAAAAAGCATTGCACGGTCATCAGTACAGCTTGCGGCATGAAAAGATCTTGCCTTGATCCATCTGCACAGTGAGCGTCAGCTCAGCTCCAACATACACGATGAGCTTCGCATACATGAACAGAAAGATTCAGGCCAAATTCAATTCACCTTGGGTGCGGTCACCCGGGTCAAGACCTACCCCCCTCCCCCACCCTCCCCCCACTCCCACAACAGAAAAGAAACACATATGATGAGGCCATGCTAAGTATTCCTTGGCACATGTTGGCTGTGTACACCATGCATGCGACTGTCTGTGTCTCCCATGCCTGTGCCCCATGCATGCGACATACTGCAAGCCTCGGCATACCAGAGCGCCAAGGAAACTTTTGCATAGGCAACAGTGCAAGCACACGTGCACGGCTTCCTTTTACAAACAGGAAAGGTAGTGAATAGGCATGAACCGTAATAGCCAAAAGCAACGAACACAAAACATCCACCACTTCACTCGAATGGCACAACAGCACCCTGCGCGCATTCCACTGTGACACCATCACCCCCAACGAGTTTACATTGTTTCTATGCATCATCACGCAGGGTGCTTGGACATGCCAGGGATCCAGAAGTGGTCAACTCTCTCGCAAACTACAACAGGGCTCCCGAATGTAAAAACTTCAGCAATCAAATACAATGTCAGCACGAGCGTTCGGCTCAGAGTGCTGGGAAAGACATTCGTGATGGTGCTGTTGTGCCATTCGAGTGAAGTGGCGGATGAATTGTGTTAGCTGCTTTCGGCTATTTCGGTTCATGCCTATTCACTACCTTTCCGGTTTGCAAGGTGGCAACCGGTGTGATACAATATCAGCATGAGTGTAAAGCTGTGACCCCTCTCAGCGGCTCCTGGAGGGGGGGGGGGGGGGGGGGGGGGGGGGGGGGGGGGGGGGGGGGGGGGGGGGGGGGGGGGGGGGGGGGGGGGGGG
>JAUMHD010005406.1:0-12692 GCA_032359135.1 Ulvella scutata
GGTGGATGTTTTGTGTTAGTTGATTTTGGCTATTTGGGTTCATGCCTATTTACTACCTTTCAGGTTTGTAAAGCCGGAGAACTGAGGACCTGGGGCCAAAAAAACTAATCAGGAAATATGCCACACCCAAGGGCTTCAGCCTCAGCACCCCAAAGGTATGGGACAAGGACATATATACACCCCCGGGACACACGGGAGTAGGAAGTCAAACACAAAGGCAGAGAACGTTGCACAATGTTACAGGCAAGTACATGGTCAGCAACAGGGACCGCTTCGTCAGAACCGACCAGGAGGATAATGTATGTATGTATGTATGTATGTATGTATGTATATATATATATATATATATATATATATCTAATCGGTAACCACGCCATACCCAAAGAGGGCTTCGGCCCCAGCACCCCCCGCAGGGGCGGGACAAGGACAGTCACAAGCAGCAATGACGGAGTACGCCACCACACAAACACCAGCATTACACTTCTGCAGAAAAGAAATAGATCAAAAACCCAAGGGACACCATATTAGCCAACAGAGATAGGGTCAAACTGTAGTGACTTGGGCAGCCACACTAGTAATCACCCAGCAACAAAATCTGCTTACTTTGCTGGAGATGCTGCTTCGGGAGAGGAAGGGCCAGCTGGGAAGTATTGACTAGTATCATGAAAGTTTTCGGTGGTCTTGTTACAAGCCGGAAAGGTAGTGAATTTTCGGTACCGGTGGTGTTGGCTGGAAGCATGCTGATGGTCTTCACTTTCCTCCAGCGTCGAGACTGCGTACAGCCTGCCGCAAATTGATGTATTGCCCACCATTGATTCTTTTGTGCTGCTCGTAGCTTTCAAGGATCAGTGGTACAGTTTTACGTCGCAGCGCTGGCGTAACCAAATTCTCGTCAATAGCCTGCTGATTCCTGTGCAACGCCGCAGCTGCGAGCTGTACCTGGATACGTAGCTTCAAATAAAGAGACAGGTTTGTTCGGGTCTGTCTGTTGGCACAGCGGCACTGCGTACTTTGTCACGGACACCATGGCAGACCTGCTGAAGCAGAAGAAGGCCATCATGCCATTCTTCGATGTGCGCCCTGATTTGCTCACCTTATGTTTTCAAACATGTGCTGTCAGCTTGCTATTATGCGATGGTGCGTTGCAGACCAGGTGTTGTATGCGCTCTCGCGCAGTTGCACTCGCCTAAGCATTACAGCTGCAGGAAACATAATTCGGACTATTGCATCAACTGTCTATGTGTTACTGTCGTGGTCTAGTGGTGCTGAGACTCCGTACGGAACTATTCAGTGCGGCGTGGCGTGACTCGTTTCCCGGAAGCACCGTAGATCATAGCACACCTTCTGCAGATGTGTATGTGCGATGATATGTTGTTTTCGTTCATTGTTTTGATGTGGCCAATTGTCGTGCACAGTGTCAGATTGCCTAAACCTGGTTCTGCAGCGAGCAAGCCAATGCGAAAGCATAGCTCCCATAGCTGCGTATTATACGCGCTACGCGGGCATGTTGAAGGGGCTGGACTTCAAGCCGCACATCCATCCCGACATCGAAGCTGTTCTGTTCTCTATGCTCAGCAAGTTGGAGCAGGACAAACAGAAAATGGGCCTTGCCACGTCCGCAGAAAGTGATGCAGCGAAGAAGGCAGACGAAGAAGAAGAACTCAGAGCTTTTGCTCTGAAGGTTTTTGCAATTGCGGACCGCACGGATCAGATGGGCGCCAGGGATGCCAAGCTTCTCAACAAATACATGTCTGCCCGAACTTTCCTGCAGGCGTACGAGACGATCCTTGATGACAGGCCGTTACCTGCCAAGGAAGCTGAGCTATTGAAGTACTGCAGTGTGCGGTGCTATCAGATCAGCAAGGCTCTCAAGTCAGGTGCTACATCGATCTCAGGACACATTGCAGGCAGCAGGGACCATACTCATCAGTACCTTGCACTCTCTGCAGCCATTATTTGCAAAGAACATATTGAACTGCTGCCGGACATACCTTCTTACTTTCCCTTCGACTCGCTCATCACTTGAAAAGCATCACAGGCCTGAGCATGATCTGTACATGCCTCCTAATACCACCTCAATATATTAAGAGCCTTGAATTGCAGTGATTATGTTGATAGGTGGGGCCGAGCATGCTCTCACCAGCGTACCATGGGTACATCTGAAGACAGTAATATTTCTGAACACACAACCTTTGAGCTGATTCACTGCTGATGGCTCCTGCGAATCATCTCCTTTATGCTTCTTTGGCGTTCTACTCTGGGTACAATGTGGTTTCCGATGAGTTTGTTTGGGGGCAGTTGCAAAGCACCAATATTGCAAGACGTGGTTTAAAACATCTGCATGTGCAGGGGAACCAGTGCCACCGCCTCCAGCCTCGCCAGGAGAAAAAGAAGAAGAGGCCTCGACGCCAGCAGACGATGCAGCTCTAGATCAAGAGCTAGCTCGGTTAGAAGCTGCGGATGCGCAGCGCTCTGCAGCTGCTGCGGCCTCCGCACCTCCACCTATGCCTCCTGCGGCACCAAGCTCCAGTGGCTACGGGGGTGCACCGCCAGGTTGGGACCATGCACAGCTCCCAACGCCTCCAATCTCCCAAGCAGCACCCGCAGCACCCCAACAACCCTCGCTACCTGCCTTCTTCTCCGCTGGTATGGTTACCTAATGCCCTAAGATTGGCAATTTGTGCATCATGCATACTCTCAATCAGGGGTGTAGTTGTTGTACCGATGCATGTGGGGGTTGCTCAGAATTCTTACCGCGAGAATTCACACTGTCAATTCAGGTGCACACGTCCTGTATCGCAAAGACGTGCACCACATGCTGCAACACGGCCGCATCATCAGGACCGCAGGCGCGACCGCGTTCATCACCACAGTAGCTGCCACAGCAGAAGCCTCCGCGGATCAGCTCGCGCCGTATCTTCCGTCCGGCTCTGAGGTCATGCTAAAGCCACCCAGCTCCTCACCGAGAGGCCTCAAGAGGATGGAGTCGATGGGGGGGACGTTGGACCCCAGCCGACTAGTACCAGCGACGGTGCTGCATGATGACTCAGACACTGCATGGCCGCCCAGCTACACTGTGAGGCTGCCAGATGCCAGCACTGCAGTGGTGACACACCAGGAGTTTGCGGCGGTGACGCTGCCGCCGGGTTCGGCGGGTAGGAAGGCGAGCTCGTCGGGGCGCGACAGCGCGGCCGTGCTAGGGGGGGCGGTGGCGGGTGCATCGTCCACTGAGTATGAGGGACTCCCTTCTGTTCCCCCTGCGTTACCGGGTACGTTTCGGGTAGTTTTGGGTGTGCTTTTGGGGTCGTGACCCGGTGAATTTTACTTTGCAATGCTGTTGGAATGTCCTCTGTCTTGGGATGGCCTGTGTCAACGATGGGAAAGGCGATGGCTCTGTTTCCAATGGTGTGTTACAACAGCTTTGCTGTGGCACCTCTGGGTGCATGTGTCGCATGCGGCGCCGCTTCTGAAAACGGAGGGGTACCGGGAGTCTGGGTTTCAGGTTTTTACGTGCTTCCTACTCATGTACATCGATCATAATCTGCGCCATTAAGAATGATGCATGCATTGGGGTTTGCAGCACTGCTGCGGCAATGTGTCCACAGTGCGCACGCAGCCGGAGTAGATGCTGCCGAAAAGAAAGAAAAGGCAGAAGGTTGTGGCTTGTTTTCAATTTGCTCCAGTTCTGTGACCGAAATTTCTTGTCATTGTGTGCAGGTGTGCCGAAACAGAACTTTGGCCTAGCTGCGGACCCCAATGATTCGTCCCGATATCCAGCCCCGATTGATCTACCCCCCGCAGCATCTATCACCCCCCCGCAACCTGCAGCATATGCATCCCCACCGCAGCCCACACCACCCCCACCGGCGACCTATGCCGCTCATCCTGCTGCTCAAGCCGCGGCAGCTCTGCCAGTGCCGAGCGCGCCACCTGCATACTCCCCCCCGCCACCTGTAGCCACCGTCACCAGCACTGTGGCGCCTGCCGCGGCGTCTGAAGCGCAGAAGGATGCCGCCAGGAAGCACACGAAGCAGACCATCAGCGCTATGAACTTTGACGATTTTCATTCGGCGGCTAACAGCCTGCGCGCTGCTCTGCATGCATTAGGTGCGCTTCATCCACACCACACCCCCGAAAACATCTGCATCTTCATGTCATCACGTCAATCGCGGACGCCTAGGAGGGTGTGCGCCTGGAAGGTGTTCTTAATGTCTAGAGCTCTTGCACCTGTTGTGCCGGTGGTTGAGGAGAGGCTGCGTTCTGACCATCACGTTAAATGCATGCTGCTGTATCATGCACCAGGCGCGGAAGCTGAGATTCTGGCATGCAGGAGTGCCGGACCCTTACCCAGGAGCCCCTCTTATGACATTGCTTGCTTACAAGCAGAAAGATTCTGTGCACCGAAGTTCAAAAGCGGCTATCAGCTCGATGAACTTTGAAGACATCGCGAATGCAGTAAAGAATCTGCGCACTGCACTCGGCACACTTGTAGGAGTTGAGATGTAACGGGCCCTGAATGCAGTGGTTATTCTGTGCTCCTGCCTTTAGTCCTTGCTGCAACAACACATCCATCTTTGTGTCCGCCCAGAGATAATGGGATATTGCACTCCAGGACGGCGTGGAACGCCTTCACACACATTCTTCACATCGTTTTCTGTAGTGGGCAACTGTGATTATGTTTATGTAACAAATAGCAACAGGGACCCACACGCAAGTGCTACATAACTGATGCATTACACCAGTACCATGCTTCAAATTCTGATAACCACCTGCCTTGTCCATATTACAGCTCTGACGCAACGTAGCCGCAAAGACCAGGCGTTTTAGCCCATCTTGCTCCAAATATCGGTGGTTATTTCAAACTGGCTCGTATGGGAGATGTCCAGCTCCTGCAAGGCGCCTGGCTCCCCAAGTACTCCCCATGCTCGAGTCTCTGAGCAATCCTCATACCAGCTGATCGGTGCAATCTTCGCGAACATAGCCATCATGCTCCTGTATTCAAAGGTGAGACATTCAGCAGAATTCCACTCATTGTTTCCGTGCAGTGGCCTACACAGTTTGTGCTGCACAAATCAACAAAGTTCAGATTGTGGCTCACCTGAGTGCCTTCACCTTCGCGCGTTCCTCCTCTGCAAATAGTTTTATAGCCTCTAGCTCCCCGATTGTCACCGTGAGGTTATCTTCCTCAGCCTGCATGCTTCAGCTGACTGACTAGAGTCATTTCTCCTTGCAAGTGGGTAAGAGGTGTTCCAGGGATCACAGAATGGAACATGATAAAGTGATGTACCGTGGTGTTTTCTTTGTGCTGGTTTCCCTGTTGCAGTCGAGCCTGCAGCGCTGCAGCTGATGCGTGCTCCTCCCTCATCTTCTCAGCATCTGCACGGCCACCAGGATGAAATGCACGCTTCTACTGGTATACACAAGGCGAAGGACCCCGTACGTCTCGCTTCCTCTACCGCTGCTTCGAACCCGTTGCATTCAGCAACATTCGTTTCTTCAAGTCGCTCGAGACGGTCATCTACGAACGCATCCCTCTGCGGGATCATTGGCTTGTTGATACATAGCAAATTTTCTATCTGACTCGCTACCTTTGCCTCCTCCCCAAATATGTTCCGCAGCTGTTCCGTAGTGGTTTGGGGCATTATGTTAACGTAGAGCCAGTGAAAGAATCACAGAAGGGCCGAAAACACGTCAAGAAGCTTGGGAAAACATATCAACAGTACAGAACAGCTCCAGCAAGACAGTCCTTGGAAGGCGCTTGGCAACCGAAAGCGGCAGATACGATCGGTCATCCGCTGGAGACACACCGAGGCCTCGCGAGGGCGCACAAGCAGAAAGTATCCGCGGATTGTGCAAGAGTTACGCGAGCTATGAATATTGGTCAGCATGCAGTGCACAGCTACCTGCGTGCATGTGCATGTGGTCTGCGCAGTGCATGCTTACCATCATCTGAAGCGCGCTGCAGCAATGCAACGGGCCGCAGGCCTGTACTTTGCCCCTGGATGGTCTACCGACTCGCGGATACCACGTCTAAGCTCTTTCGCATCTTCACATCGCCTCAGTGGCCTTGGTGATACAAATTCAGAAGTCTTGCTTTTGAACGCCGCAAACCAATTCCCTGAGCTGAACTTCTAATGACTTTGGTAGAATCACAGAATCCTTCCATATGCGTTTTCGGTGGCGGGGCAGTGGGACAGTATCTTGTGGGGGTGCTCTGCCAGGCACATGCCCACTTGTCACTCGCTTGCAGAGGCTCGACATTCCAAGCCATTCACCTTGCAGGTTGGTGCCTAATTTCGTCATTTGTTGCTGCCGCTGTACATAGCTGTGTCTCGTGCTTCCTGGCATGGAACAGGAGAACATGCCAGGTGTGCAGGAGGCATTACAGTCAAAGACGTGCCACGAGATTCGACCTTCCACACACATTCGTTCCAGCTGTTGGACTCTGAAAGCCTTGGTGAGTTGTGCCCCCTGCTGCACTCTGATTGAACAACTTGCTGCAGCACTGCAACGATAAGTTGTGCCTACCCGTGTGCAACCCAACGTAGAGGGCATTACACTTGAGTTATTCTCACGACATAACCGAGTCAGACGTCTACAGTTTTCAGGTATCTCACCGATACAGCATTGGAACCTGTCAGGATGTCTGATTTTATTCCGATCGATCCAATCAAACAAGCCTACATACCAACCAGAAAGAAGCGATGAATGATAAGACGCGAAAGTGCAGAGACTCAACTGGAGAAGCCGGACATCATCCTCAGCTGTACAAAAGCACATCATCTACCAGCTGCACTGCCAGCTCTGAAGCAACTCATCGGGCCCAAAACTCTGCTCGTAACCATCCAGAACGGCCTGCCCTTCCACCACGGCCACCTTACTTCCCATCCTAAGCTTTCTGGCAAGCGTTTGCACGCTGTTGATCCTGAAGGATCTCTTTTCGAGTCATTCTCCAGCGAGCAGGTTGTGGCAGGTGTGACCACCTTTCTGGCAGCACAAAACATACTATGTTCATAAACATCGTCCCTTCCAGCAGTGTAATAAGCTGTACTTGCAGGCTGAAGCCGTTCCTGCACGTGGCGTGGTTCCCTATGAGGTTTTCGAGTCGCTGGCTTGAATCCCTCAACACCATGCACATTCCATGCATCTATATATCTACGTTCCAGGCCATGTTGCATGCATGTCACAGCTCCTCATGTGCTGCCTCAGAACTCACATCCATTCTTCTTTAGACTAGCGCTTACAATTCTGATATCCCGAGGTTACGGCACCCCACTGTTCTGTCCTCCCTTGATACCAAACAAGTCTGGGCATCGGATGAAGCCGAGGGCTGCATGAGAAACATCTTTTGCTGCAAGAGAGGTGGGTTTTCCTTGACAGACACCGGCCAGGTTAGATCAAGGACCGGACTATTAGTTAAACTCGGGCTGGATAAGTGACAGCTGTCACTGTTCTTAAGCTGATACTGTTCTCAGCTGTTACTGTTGTTCCCTCCCACAGAGGTCTCTTCCATTCTTCTGTAGACCAGTGCTGAGCTGTCGCCTATAGAATTGCCATATATCCTCCTTCAGGAGGTCTAGAGGCATCTCACCCTCCCTATTCAGCACCACCTCTGTCTCCTCAGAGGCCACTTACCGAGTACCCTGTTTGTGGCCCGCTTCTTCTGACAGGTCAGCTCTTAACCAGCCGAAAGGGCGCTTGATGGTCGAGCGCGCAGATATCTGGACACAGCATGCATGAACATCTCCAGATGATGGGCGAGAACGCAGATATATCTCGCTATCTGGACGCAGCATGCATGGTGGCCTAACGAGCGTGCTGTGTGTGGCTTCAGGGGTGGTGTACGTCGCAGCAGAGCGCACAGGGCCAGCAGAGGTGACCTGCCGCAGCACCCCCAAGGTCACAAAGTTCATGTTCGGGAAGGTTCCGGAAGGTGCAGACTGCCAGGCCGAGGCCCTTCAAGGCGTTGTGGCGTGCCTCACTCGAGTTGGAGTACAAGCCACCATCGTGAGTGGCTCTCGCACAATGGTTCACTGTCATGTGGCGCATGCATCGTACCTGCCAGAAATGTGTTCAAAGGGAGAAAATTCAGAAAATTGTCGCTAATGACAAACATGGATAATGTTTACAAAGTGGAAATGTAGTGAAAAGACACAATATACGAATGCTATTGTTTCATGAGTACGAATTCGATGGGACTGGTGGATACATTGTGTTAGTTGCTGTTGGCTATTTGGGTTCGTGCATATTCACTAACTTTCCGGGTAAAAAAAGAGAGCTAATCGGGAACCACGCCATACCCAAGAAGGGCTTCGGCCTCAGCACCCCCGAAGCGGTGGGATTTTAAAGTTTAAAGAGTGCAAATTTTCAAGAGCGGACTTGAGTCTTCAATAATGCATTGAAACAGAAGCAGGCCTGTGCTGCTTCTGTGTCCCACACACCTGTGCTGTGGTGCTGTGGCAGTAACCTGAGGCCAGCTAACACATCATCACCGTCAGCTTGTACAGTCTCATCTTGATAACTCAGGCCTGAAGCATTCACGCGCGATCGGTTCTCACAGAAATGTAGGACACCAAAGGTGGTGGCCTAGTACAAGCGACCGATAATTCGGTTCTCACGATAATCAGGTTCAAAAACGAAGGTCATAGATGACCTCATTGTCATGCCTATTCACTACCTTTCCGATTCGTAAGAAGGTGACCTAACTGTCGAGGGGGGGCTGTGTGTGGATGCGGTACCGGTGTGTATGCATGCAGGTGCAAGACATCCTGAGCTGCATATGGAGCAAGCTGCTTGCATCGGCGTGCCTGAACCCTGCCAACGCGCTCGCGCACGGCTACATAGACACCTTGCTGAAGTCGCCACGGACTGCGCCGCTCATTGAAGCACTGGCATCTGAAGTCATGGAGGTCGGGCAAGCTGTAGGCGCACAGTATGAATTCACAGCGGCGCAGTGGCGAGCAAACTGCGCCGCTGCGTGGCCAAGGTGCAAAGTGTCGATGCTGCAGGATGTGGAGGCGGGCAGGGAGCTCGAGGTGGCTTCGTTGGTGTTGGTAGTGTGTGATATAGCACGGGACCTAGGAATCCAGGTGCCTAGGCTAGACACTCTGGCAGCGCTTATCTATCTCCGCAATGAAAACCTGCGGGAGGAAACGTCAGGCACATGTGCATAGTAATGTAGTGGTTCTTGATCGGTATCTAGGTACCTTTTTGGCATGCAAAGAGGGTGGCACATGGTGCAAATAAAAAGCAGATAACCATCAGAACATAGGAACATCCTGCAGCTGAGGTTGTTCTTCTAGAAACCCATGGCTTGGGCCTAAACTAGCCTTCCCGTTCACCTCCAGTGTGGCATCGTGTAATAAGTTTGAGTGCATGTCATCTGCTGGAAAGGTGTACGGTTTGTGGCGGAAGGAACATCTTGCAAGTTCACAGGTTGGTGGATCGCAGCACGAGCATGCGTTCCTGAATCACTGCTCTTTGTAACAATAGCCACATCTTGTCTGCCTCTTGTCGAAGAATCCTGTGTTACAAGTAGTTCCCGAAAACAATTACAAGACGCAACACTGTAATTTTTTTGCCTCACTTCACCACATGCTGCAAACAGACACATCAGATCAACAACTAGCATGCATCCATGTCAAGACAAAACCTGTACACTGTACTACATACTGGCTACTGAGAAACACCGCCAGCTCATCCTTTCCTGCTTCCTGCCTGTGGAGTTCCTACTCTCTGGCATGCTCACCCACACTACTGTACACCCCTCCAGACACGCACCTTGGGAACATCACCTCCAGCACCGCAACAGCTGGCATGCATCACCGATCATGACCGATTGCTGCTACACGGCCACATGCATGCTGATCCCTGGGGGGAGGCAGTACCCTTCCGCTCCACTGGCACCGTTGCTGGTTCAACACAACAGCCAAAACAAACTCCCAGAGATTCCGGGACATATGCCCATGCAAGGGCACCGGGCTGCAGAGCACAGCACAGGGTAGACCCAAAACTTGACTACTACGTGACCACTGGAACAAGCAGCCCCCCCCAACCCCCCCCCCCCAACCTCACCTATACACCTCCATATATCTGCATAAGTTCGTCGTTCACATCCAAAGGATAAGGGTCGGTGGGGAGAGGAGGAGGGGGAGGAGGGGCGGGCTCTGGTGGCAGGGGCGGCTGGTCAGGCTGCAGCAGGAGGTGATGCGGCACACTTGACACGTACACGCTCAGCTCTGGCTGTTCAGGGAGGTCAGGCGGTGCCGAGTCGATCATGTTCAACGGGTCACTCGCAAAGTGTTCATACAGTGCCTCAGCGTGGCTATGGGGGTCACTTGCTGCGGCGCCCGCTGAGACGTTGGGCTCAGGTAGGCATGCGGTTGAGGGTAGTTGCCCCGCTGCCATCACGCCTTCCTCAGCGCCCGCTGTTCCATGCATGGTGTGCGCGTCCCCCCCAGCCCCAGAGTGTGGATGCTGGTGGTGGTTTGTGGTTGCAATGGTAGACTCGAGAGCATCCAGAGCGTCGGCGAGGTCAAAGGGCTTGGATGAGGGCGGCAGCGGGGGCGGGGCTGCCGGGGGGTGGGGGGAAGGGGGGCTGCTGGGCGCCGACTGCGGCTGTGGGCGGTGTTCGGCGTAGAAGGCTGGGAAGGACTTGCGCAGGAGGGAGAAGGGGTTGTGGCTGGGGCCGAGCGCGCAGTCCAGGCTGACTATGTGCCCTGCAGTCACTGCCTGTCATGCATGAGCGTGTGGTGTCGATGCGTGGTGTGTGGTGCGCGGTGTGTGCTCAACTCTCTTGTGAACGAGCTTGGTGCTGTTGGTGCTTTTGGAAACAGAAGCATGCTGATGTGTTGAGGGTGTGTGGGAACAGCCTCCATCGTATGGTATGGTATGGAACCCTCTGTTCAAGCCCAAAAGGGAAATTATAGGCAACAAACCAAAGAATCCAGAAACTACACCCCCGAAACCATACCACTATACGCGTCTGACACATCAGCACCACCAGACACCCCACTTGCATGCATCGATACACTTCACGAGTTCATTGCTGCGACGGACAAGGCCACACAAGCACAATGGCTGCAAACCTACGCGACACGCCGAGACAGCGTGGGCCGGGGATGGGGTGCGTACCAAGCATTAGGGTTTCAGGAGCTTCTGGAAGCGTCTGGTTGCCCAGAACACCGCAGAAGTCGCGCAGCGGAGCATCAGACACAGGGAGCAGCTGGTCGGCCTGCCACTTCTGCGCGGCGGTCTGCAGGCGGTCACGCAGCTCCCCGCACAGCTGCAGGACATGGTAGATTCTGGACGCTGATGCACCCACGCCATGCATCGGTTGCTGCACATCATAGCCGGGATCAGAGCAGAGGACTTGGCGAGGACTTGGCGGACCCTGACTGTGGCAGGAGGGAAGCAGGGGGGGGGGGGGGGGCTTGTGTTCGCGGCTGTTGAAAGCTGCAGCTACACGAATTCTGGGCCCGGTAATCTCAAACCGGTAATCTCAAACAATTGCACCTCGCTGGGGCAGCGAGATGCAGAATTTTGGTGCATTCTTCAGGGGTGCATTCCTTCAGGGCTGTAGGCACCGGTATGGGTATGATACTTGCAGCGGCACAATAGACAGTGCTGTTATGGTGGCTGGGTTCTTTCCAGTGTGTGAGAGGCGGCAGGAGGGGGGTGGGGCTGGTGGCGCTGAGGGTGATACGGGGGTGCAGGGTACGTGAGAGATGTCATGCAGTGATGGTGTGGTGTCGGGCTGCCACAGCAAAGCCTGTGCGCTTCGAAAATCACAGAGTAATCAGTGGTTAGGAAGTGGTTAACATGCGTGGTTCGAGTTTTTGTGGTCAGCATGCATGGGGAGCTGGGCGTAGCAGCACGTGGGGGTCCTCCACCACGAGACGAATTAACCGACACTGGAGGTCACTGATTACAGAACACCACACCACAACAACGCAACAAGAACGGAGCACACAACAATAGGAAAGGGTTGAAGCAGTGGCCACCACAGCAGGGGGGGCAACAGCACAACGCGGCACTTGCGCACAGCAGGAGGGGAAACGTTCCGCATCATATCAGACACATACCCCAGCAAAACACAAGGGCAGGAGCTTGGCGCAATTTGTTTGAATACACTTGAACATGGGGGGAGAATTCGCGACACTTGGACAAGGCAGGTAGAACCTCGAAGAGGGAGTAGTGCGCGAGGCTTGAACAAGGCAGGAGAAAACTCGAACAGGGGGAGCTTTGTGGTAGGGGGAGCATGTGTGGCACTTAAGGGAGGAGGGGGTACGCAGCACCTGGGGGTCCTCCACCACGAGGGGCTGGCCGCGCTTGTTCTGCTTCAACGCGACAGCGTCAATGGGCACGACGCCGCCCTGCCGCACACTCACAGCATGCGTGCGGTTGTTGAAGAGCTGAGGGGTGCCGAAGCGGGCGAGGAAGCTCACGAGCAGGTGCCCCAGGTCCGGATGGCCGGGCGTGTGGCCAGAGGTGACATCGACGGCTGCGCACGCATCTGAGAGATGCGTGACGTAGCGCAGCTGCTCTGACACATCGAAATGGACAGGCTCCAGCTGCTGAGTCAGCACTGGTTGGTAGCCCTGGATCTGAAGATGAGCCATCACCTGCACACGGGGGGATCGGCTGTGAGCTCTGGGTGGGCGGGGGTGGCTGGGAGGGTTACAACTGCACAG
>JAUMHD010005417.1:0-12686 GCA_032359135.1 Ulvella scutata
AGGCTGACAGCGCAGTTCCCGCAACAGAGTAACACACACACACACACACACACACACACACACACACACACACACACGCCTGAACAGATACCATGCACCTTTGACTGTAATGGCTTGCTCTACTGCTCAAAATGTATGGCGCGGTTCCCAATTAGCTTTTTATTATATACTTTGAAGTGGTGGATGGTTGTTTTGTGTTAGTTATTTTTGTTTATTTGGGTGCATGCCTATTCACTACCTTTCCTGTTTGTAAGGCGATACTTTGCTTTCCTCTGCTGCCGCAAGATGCGCTCGACTTGATGTGTATACAGATACTGTCCTGTGTACTCCGTGATATCCATGCATGCGTGAAGAAATGTATAAGATGCTCTGTGATAGCGCCTTACATGGTTTCAGTTCCCACCTTGGTGCAACAGTGACGAACCCGCCAGGCAACGGTATTCTACACTGATGTGAAATCCGTGCCGAATCCGGTTTCGTTCCGTTGATGGTAGAAATATCCTGTTATGCCCAACGTAGGTGTATGTTTTGTTAGGTGGTGACGCCATCATCTCAGTCCAGGCAGCCTTATGTACAGCGTCACAGATGCAATTCGAAAGGTGGAACAGTATCTCAAGCACTAGACCATTCATTGTATTAAATACTGAACGGCTTCCTGTCCCCTACCAGATCTGGGTCTTGAAAATCAGTCTGGCTGCATGCATGCATGCATGCATGCATCTACACGGACATACACGTAGGCTACCCCGTAGTATGATGTGTCTTGCAGCTGTTAAACCGGAAACGTCGAGAGCTACACAGGTGCATCCAGTCAGTGTCATCGCACGCGCAACATATGGTACGCACAGTGTGTGAAGATGTTCAGGCATCCAATCGTTGTAAGTTACCAGTGATCACCAGTGTCGCTTAGTTTGTCAGGTCACACACCTAAAAAATAGTCCCAGGTAGTCAGGAGTGATCTGTCTTAGGGGTGTCCTTACCTTCTGTATTGGTGCTAATCAGCTTTAACACTTTACAACTCGACACTGGTGATCAATGGTTGTAACGCGCTGAACAGCGCATGGATTTAGTACCCTAGAACGCTTTCCGGAACGCTTTCATAAGAACCCTATGCACCTAGCGCAGGTGGTGGCCCTGCCGGACAATCATATCAGCATGAGTGCACGATGTTCGGTATGACTGCATTGTGCCATGTGACCACGCCACTGTTCCTGAGACTCGCACCGGCCCTCGCGCACCTTCACCAGAGCGCCCCACCAGCCCCGTCGAGTATTTTGACGGCGGACATAAATGTTGTCCAGCCAAAATCCCCCGTGAGACACCGCCATGAGAGGTGCATCAGTGACGATGACGCACTGCTGTGGCTGCGTGGGCAACAGTGGGGAGCCTGTGAGGTTTCCCCATGGAGCTGCGTCCGAGCAATTACCCTGCACACCATCCAGCAATCCACAGGTAGTCACCATGACATGTATAGTGCTCATCTGGAAGTGTGGCATTGTGTTTCGTCATGATTATCGCAGTCTAGCTAAGAGTGCGGGGAAAGACTTTCGTGATGGTGCTGTTGTGCCATTCGAGTGAAGTGGTGGATGTTTTGTGTTAGTGCTTTTGACTCTTTGGGTTCCTGCCTATTCACTACCTTTCCGGTTTGTAAAGGAAATCTGGAGGTGTTGAAGATTTTATCTAGCTTGTGAATACATCAGTCTCGGTCAGCCTGTGGTCAGCAGCAAGGCGTGAAGTCGTCGAGAGATCACAGTAACACGGAACACAGTGTGAGATCACAGGATCATTCTACATTCGGCAATACGGCAAGCCCAACACACGATCACGTGCTGGCGCAACTGACTACGAAATTACTTGAATTGGCTGAAGCCGTGACGATACTATAACTCGAAGGGCGATCCACCTGCAGGGGGCGTACCCGGACACTGAACACGCCAGCAGGTATGTCTCCAAGCACGTGAGTATTCCCATCAGGTAGATGGAATCCAGTCATATTCATATGCTTGCGAATCTCTATGTAAGGGTCACTCTGGTTCACCGCCATGATGAGCTCCAGTGGCGTATTCACGACAGTGACTTTCTCATTACTGGTTGTGTCACCTCGTCTCGGTGCTGGGCCATGCTCATCTTTTCGAACATGGAATGCTTCTTCGCGTCTTGCCTGCATCTACGCTTGCATGTGTTTAGCTTGCGGGCATGACTTTCGAAACTGCGTTTTCGACCAAAATTCAACTCCTGACGAAGATTGCTAAGCAGTCGCTGTCTAGAAGCGTACCTTCGATCTAGACACAAATACATCTGTCTCCGAATCAGTTCTTTGAATCACGTGGAAGACATCTTCGAAGACTTCGTGCGACGGACCATGCTGTTGTGCAGCCCCAGCGCCTTTGAGCGCAGCGCAAAGCATCGCTAACGCGAAACTAAAACTCCAAGTGCACATACTACCAGATCAAGGTGATGGTTGCGCTGCGAGCGTAGCTGTTGAAGTGCGGATGGTTATGGGGGGCTTGGAATGCGAGTTCTTCTCATTTCTGATGAGCGGAAAGACGCATAGGGCACTGCAAAATACGCCAAAGACCTGCAGCACGTATATGTGTTCTAAACTGAATGTCCTTATGATATATTTGCAGGCAGAGATTTCTGCATACTTCGCGTAAAGCCTGAAACGTACCCGGCGTGTAGAGCACGAGCCCGTTGGTCGTGAATTTATTGTGGTCTCAAGATCTATCCAACCAATTGGGCTACAGGAATCCTGCGCAGGGATAACGAAGAACTCGCCGCGTTTCTAACAGATGCTCGCGTTGCTTGGTTGTATTGATGGGATGTATGAGAGCAGAAAACCAGTGACTATCTATCTCATTGATGATACATCTTTAGCAGAGTACTACCTGTAGATTTGATAAAAGTAGCGCCGTAAAAGCAAGATAGTGGTGCATGAATCATTCCGACCTTCCAGTACAAAGCGTCGACTGAGACCTCGAAGGAGCACTGTCGACGAAACAAGACGTGGCGCCATGCTAACGGTATGCACGCACGATTTCTCAATGCTGAGCAAAGGAACTTGTCGGGAACACAATATACCCAAAGGGCCGGACATGGTTGCAAGACTGGACCTGTACTAGTACCAGGCCTGCTCCTTGGACGGGAGTTCAAAGTGCACACATCCAGCTCTCTATTTCCATAAAGCAGGCTCTGCACAGAGTGGTTGCAATCTATCCATGTAGGTCTGACAGAAGCCGGCCAAACCACCTCTCACCACATGGACATTTCGATCCATTCACAACCTGGACATTTCGATCCTGTGTTACAGCTGCAGCAACACCATTTTGAAACCTATTTGTGAACAGCATTACACGGATGCCCGACACTCGCAATCTTGTGAAAGCCCTTCGGATCGTGTCAAATGAGTGAATCCGGCACAAGCCAAAAAAAACAAACAACCAGCTAATCGGGAACCACGTCGTGACGTGTTATACCCAAGAAAGGCATGGGCCTCAGCACCCCCTCAAAACAACAGATGACCTTCTTTTGCTTTGGATGGAATGATATGACCAGGGTCACTGGAGATCTGAAACCCAAAGGATGTATACATTTGTCCCCTGGCCTGTGCACGGCCCTGGGGAATCCAACACTTTGCCTTCAGAACGCCACAAGGGTGCCCGTGCGCTCCATACCATTCTCTATGTGCTTCCCCTGGCTGACGATGTACCAGGAAGGGGATTCTGCAGGCTCTGCAAAAAAAAATTCTTCCAGAGGCGCATGAGGTGCTGAGAAGGGGACTATGCAGGCTGTACATTTGCTTACACAGGCAGATGATGTACCGGGAACGGGTGTGAAAGTGACTATGCAAGAAATCCAGGCCAATGGCTTCGGAGTGAGTCAAGTAATGTATCACGGACACCTGGTCATCATACTGTTGGACTTGTGAGAGTTCTAGAACTATAGGAGCATTGAGCTCCGATGTTCTGTGTCCATGCAGAAACCTTCGGAAGGGACTCGAGAATGGGACCATTCACTCCATGGAGTGCAGAAATGGAGCTCCATTTCTGCAGTAACAGCAAATTTACAGTGGATTTTTTATGTGACCATTTCAGCTGATCAGAGTGACAGACGTCGTGGGTTCCAGCGCACACATAAACAGCGAATATGTGCTTGGGTAGGTTGAACTGACACTGTTGTGTTCGCTGTGTGAAGGGTTGTTTGTAGTGATATTTTTAGTGCTGTAGTGATGTCGGACGTCAGCAGTCGTGTTGCGGGGATGCCTCAGACGTACAAACAGCCATCCTCTGCACACGTACGCAGAATGTCAATTTGTGTGCAGATTCATTCCCATTCCCAACTACCGGGACATACTGTTTGAATGCCACTGCATATCAGGTAGGCATGGTGCCCTTCCAGGATGCAGTTCACGACGCCTGGAGAAAGTTCTCAACACGCAAGCGCATCGAATGGATGCGTAATATGGCGATTGATAGCGTGTCTGGATGTGTTGCGTGGACCAGCGTTCTTTTGCTGGCGCAACCATTGGGCTTCTTAACTCGAGTATCCAGCAGCACACCAATCGCAGGTCCATTTCTTGGAATTGCCACAGTTGCTGCTTCAGCAGTGGCGTGCGGTGAAGCTAGCCGAGCAGTGGTGTCGAAGCGCTGGGGAACTCCTAGGTTTGGTACTCACGGAATGGTTCATTCCAAGAGTGCGTGTCTAGATCCTGAGAAGCTGGCCGTCATCACCTATATGATGTATGCTCATCAGACGTATGTGATCTTCACTATCTTGCTGGTGTCCAGCTTGATAGCCAGTGCCCAATCCAATGGTCATAGGTATTCCAATGCAAAGCAGCAATTGTCCAGACCGGACAGCCTCAAACATACACTCCATACACCAGTGTCAGTGGTGAAGCAGCACAACGTAGCTGTCCTCTGACCCTTCTGACACCCACTATCTGTGTTTGGATTCAGGTTTGAGGGCTGTAAGCAAAGGACAGATTCAGGCTGCTGTGCAGCACAGAATAGACATCAGCTATGCTCTAATCATGTTCACGTTGAGCCAGGGCTTCCAATTTGCACGAGTGCTGCCAAGTGACCTACTCACACCTGGGTCTTGCAGACGGGTGTTTGTCGAAGCCACAACGAGTTATGCCTCCAAGGCTGAGAGGGCACATCTGTCGAAGGCATTCTCACAAGATGGTTGTCACTCGTGTGGTATGCCACGTGTACACGAAACATGCAGTCCATCACCGTGTTCCGAGGCTGTTAGCATCCAGCATTGTACGAAGTGGTGAACAGCCGTGAGCCTGTTCCTGAAGTGTTGCTTGCGCACTCCCCTGAAAAAAAGTAAACAAATGTGCTTGTTGCTGCATACAATCTGCTGAGGTATCAACTGATTTCTCAGAAACCTGTGCTCGATCATCTGGCTGCAGGTAGGAACACTGGAAGCATGATAGCAGACCACCAACCTCCTTTAAAGATACACAGCAAGGCAGAGACAAAAGGAAAAATCGGCAGAGGTCTCTTTGGATGGGGCAGGCAACAGCTACGTTTGTACCCGCATTGTGGGCAGTGCTCCAAGCTACAAGCTAAGTCACTACGTGGAGCGATCAGTAGACCGCTCATTTTTCACCGTTTATTGATTAGGCAGCCGCAACTGGTAGCTATTGGCCTCGTTCTAGGCTTTATCAACTCACCATCTGTGTCAAGCAGAAGAGTTGACTGGACGTGAAGTCACAGTTCAATAATGACCACCATATGTTCAAGCAGTAGTTGACGATTGCTATCATGAAAGATTACACCTTTCACAGAGCACCTAGTGATTCAAGTCAAGGTATTTGATGCAAGGTATTCCAGTAAACGTTGTAAAACGAACAGCACACCTGCAACCATTCTCGAATGATTGGACTCAGGCAGAGACTAGTTGATTTCAATCTATGTGCTAGGGCTCTGCAGCTGGGTCACTTGACCCCGTATGCATTTTCTGGCATCTGATACTGAGCAAGGCCCATGCACTTGAATCGGGTCCTGCTCAAGCATGTTCACAACGGGTGGTGTGCAGGCAGGAAGGATCGGGGAAGACTTTACTGCTCTCGTCATATCAGATCACCTGCATAATGTTATGAAAAGGCTTCCAAAGCGGAATCTTGCAGCGGCGATCCCAGATTGCTTCTATGATGCCTACGGTCAGAGCGTACCCGCTGTATGCCTGTATTCTGTGAGCCCTGAAGCTCCCGTGTTGAGTTGACATCATGTGACTCGTGTTTACCAGTTCCTTTACTTGTCGTTTGTGGCTGTGCTGTTAGTTTCACGTCACGCATGGACGCCGTTGTGATGCGCTGCACAGCCTGCACAGACACGCTTGCAGCGCTCGGAAGCACCTAGACGCCTTCCTTGGAAAAGCATCTTTCGAGAACTTATATCAGAGGTGTGCAATCGATGCCTGAATGTCACCATTATGTGCCTGCAAGCGAACCAGGCTTCGGAATGTAGTACACATGTACGTACACAACGCAGATGTTGTCATTGCACTAAGCACAGCACAAGAAAGTAATGGAACTCTCTCGCCCTTTCTAAAGCTTGCTTGCTTCGGTGCACCTTGCACGTTCATATCACAGAGAATTCGTTGTTGAGTACATTACCACCCGCTCGTGTCACTAGAATTCGCCCGCGGGGCGACACAGCACAATATATGTGACATAAGCTAGTTATGATCCTGTGCACATTCTCTTCTGTGAATTTGATATGCGCAGCTTCGCACCGCCACGACTGGTCACCAAGAGCAGACTGAACTTTGCTGCGACCCTTCACAGCTCACATCACGTCGCATCTTACCATGCAAGAAAGGTTCTAGTGGATATTTCCATCGTACCTTGTAGCATCTGCAGATTTAGCGAGCACGGACGCAGATCTTCCTCATGATGTCAGGCAACAACAGCAGCACCGCCACAACGGGACCATTCCAGCAGGCCATGGAAGTACAGTATTCACTTGATAGCAGCAGCACCTCTCGAAGTGGGAAAACTCAGTCCTACACGAGGCCCAGGCCGGAACCCAAGCAGGTTCAAGTTCAGGCAACCCCACACGACTCTCCAGCAAAGCTCTGTCAAGCCAACGACTTCTCAGAGAACTCAACCATGCCTGGGCGTCTGCCTGAACGAGAAAATCCAGAGCAGGCTCAAGTCAAGCCATTTCCAGTGCTTCCAGTTGTTCAGACAGAACCACTGTCTAGAATCAAAAGCAGCAAAAGCACAGAAAGTCAGCCACACGCAGCACCCTCAACAGAACCCTCAAGAACTCCTCCACGCGAGCGTGCTCCACTTCGAGCTGCAGCAACCCGTGCTGAGTCTCCGTACAGTCCTCAGGTACCCCGAAAAGATGTCGGCCCATTCCAAGCATCCGCCTCGCTGTTCCAGAAGAAATCAGAACATTCCAAGGCCTCGAGGAGGCGCTCGCAGACCACATCCCGTGCCCCAAATTCAAATGCAAAGTCTGGGACGCAGGGCTCGCATCTACAGGCCAGGAACCGTGGCATGCATTCTGAGCTTCACTACAAGGGACACAGGGCACACTCGCTTCGGAAATCGGCAGGAAAGGACACTATTTCACACACTCAAAGCTCGAAAGCAGCCATGGTCGCGCCCCAACAGCTGCAGTCTCCTGCAGAATGCGCTGCACCGCCACCGGTTGCTGATCAAACGCGCTATGTACATCCCCTACCTCTACCAGGTACTTCTTCTCCGTTCCTGTACTGTGCACCAGATGTCTGGTTTTTGCTGTACAACAGTGTTTGCTGAACATGTCAGGGTCTCTATTACATTCTAGCAAGGTATCGAAGACAGTATAGTTTTCCTTTTCGACTAGTGTAATCCCCTCGTCTTGAATCAGTCTCTATACTTAAGTGTCATGGCTTAGTGCACCATGTGGGTAGAGAGTTTAGCCTGCTTCCCTGTCGCTGCTTCGGTGGTTGTATGTCCTATGTCGTGGTTTGTGCGAGGTCGAGCTAAGTTGTTATGCGATGAGTTGCTGGTACATGAGCCATTCTATGGAGTCATGCCTGTAAATTTACAACATGACATATATATAATCCTCCCTCTCCCTGTCCGTTACCCTTCTGGAAGTATCCTGCTCTGGTCTCCCTTGTGTAGCCTTCCGATCTCTTCTCTTGTCTCCTTTTCCCGGGGAGACCACATTACACCTCGTTACGAAAAAAATTAGATGTAAATTACTACTATATACTTTACAAACCGGCCTATTTACTACCTTTCCGGTTTGTAAAACTTTACAAACCGGAAAGGTAGTGAATAGAAAAAATGTATGCAAATTTCATTGTTTATACGGCAAAGTGGACACATTTTCATATATTTTACCTTGTCCGTGTGTCATGTAGCCTGCAATCCACTGGCAAGGATGCACTAATCACTTATGCACTAAAATCAAAAATCGGTTATAGCTGTCATCCAGTTCATCCGAACACATTTGCCCCCCAGACAAGAAAAGCGATAACTGCAAAGAGAACCGGATAAACGCACATGCCAAAAGACCGAACAGCTCTTGAAGTGATCAGAGGTCGTATGCTCCGATGTACAGTTACTGGTTGTAGGTTAGACCCTGCTACGACTGAGATGGCTGGCTCGATGAGTTCCACTACTTTACGTGTGTTTGTTTGTTTACTTTGCGACATGCGTAATTTTGCAGATACGTTTACGTGAACAGTCGATGTTTCGGGTTTCACATGCATGATGTCTTCAGCTGCATAGCTGAGTGTGGGGGCACAAAGTAGGTGCAATCTATTTAGGGGTGCTGAGGCCAAAGCAGAGGCAAAAGGTCTTGGGTATGTCGTGGTTGCCGATTTATAGAACAGTGTCAATCGCCGTGTGCGCGCATGCATGCGCACATGTTCATAATCTTCTATTCACACACACAACTCATTACAGTTAGCCTGATTCACACTAATTGCAGTAACGATTACACCGCTGTGGCGTTTCTTATTTGTTATTAGCTTTGGGCTAATCGGGTTCTTGCTTGTTTAAAATTTGCAGTTTTTTCATCACTATTCTAGGAAAATCACACGGTCATCTCTGCTAGTCTTCGTGAGGAATTTCCCACACACTCAAGTTTTGTGTGCAGGGGAATGCAGCGCCCGATTGCTCCGCCACAACCCCCACATCTCCCCGCGCCACCACCATCAAACCCTACCGAACCCTCGCATTCAACAAATGCAACGCGCTGCGCACGCTAACTCTGTTTCAACCGCCGCCACCATCCCAGACGTTTGCAGTGGCTACAGGCGCCCCGGCCGATCCACCACCGCGGCTGCCGCCGCCGCGGCCACGTGCCCCCCCATGCCTCAGTCTACAAAAGGGCTCACTGCAATTGAAGAAGCGGACGAAGCATGCACGTCCCAGAATGGTGCCAGCATGGACACCATTCCCGGAGCTAGTATTCAGAGCCCAAACTGCGACTCTGTAAGCTCCGCCATGCAGCGCTGCGCCGCTAACGCATGCATTGACACCGGCGCTAAGGCCACAAACACCCAATTGTGTGCGGCAGCGCATATCTCAAACATCAGAGCACCCCTGTCACCACATCGCCACAGCCCCTCCCCTGTGAGGTTCCACGCGCCGCCTGTCGCGCCAGTGGAACCATCTGCCGCGGCCGGTGACCCTCTAGCCACTCGCAAGATCTCGCCGGTTCCCACCCATCTCCTCGGGGAGCGTTGCCGGATGTTGGCGTCGCAGCCTTTGTCGCCGCAAACCCTGCTACAGCAGGCCGCGTCTTCTGCAGGGTTTCAGGAGGAGACGACTGCTGTAGGTGCAGGTGGCGGTGACAGTCAGTCTCATCCTCACGCAACGGGGTTTGCGCCTTCGCCACTCAGTAAGTCGCCTGTGCCGTCCCGCTGCTCCTCCCCATCTTTCAGACCCACGGTAAGCCCCGCATCATACCCAGTCTCGACTACGCCCCCCTCTGGCCCACCTGTCGTGGGCGTCTGTGAGGGGTTATGTACCCCCCCTTCAGGGGGGGGTACCCCCCCGCCCGTGGGCAGGGAGGACAGGCCACAGCACACACCCAGTGCCAGTTGCAGCCCTCCGCCGCAGCGTGGCGGCGGCGTAGCCCCTGCGACAGCGGCCGCGTCGCCGCGCGGGTCACCGCCGCAGCACGCACAGCGCACCGTGTCCCCGCAGCGCTTTCAGATGCCTGAACCCGCCTCCATGCATGTGCGTCATGGGGGGCTCGTGCTCCCGAAGCTAGGGTCCGGGTCCGCGCCCAGCATCGATACGCATGCACCACATGCACTGAAAGTTCACTGTGTCACGTGGAACATGGGGAGAATAAAAGTGACGCCGCAGCTGGCCGTGAATCTCCGCGGCGTGTTTCTGGGAGTGCCCAGAAACCACAGCGGCAAGGGGCCATGTGGCGCAATGCAAGACTCAGGTTAGTTCTCCCAACACCTGCATTCATATCTGACGGTTCACTGTTGAAGTACCCAACTTTTTAATCCATCAGGGTTGTGTTTAGTACAGATTTATCAACTATGGCCGGGACAATTCGTAGTCTAGAGCGGAAGCCCCCCCTCGGATAGTAATGATGCATGAATGTTTATCTGTACTGCCCCCTGAAAATATTATTTCGGGTGGTGGGGGGGGTGGAAAGGGGTCACTACCTTTGTGGTATGTGAGGGGGTGCATTTCGGCGGGGGGGGTCCCTTTTCTCCAAATCCTCAAAAGCACCCCTGGCCTATGACACGACCACATCACATGCATGTTTCGTGGGGCTGGCTGGGGAGTCCCTCTAACACATGCTTTTTTGTCTTCAAACCTTACGAAACCGAAAGGAAGTGAGCAGGCATACAGCACTGCTTATGTATCTGGGTTTATGCCAACCAACCAGCTTGCCGGTTTCTACAGAAGCACTGCTTATTATATGGAACCCTGATTACACTCCAGAACCTGACAAACCGGAAAGGTACTGAGTAGGTATGAACCCAAAATTCTACAGAACCAAAACCCTGATTATTTTCCACTTGTTGCCAGGTGTAGCGATGGTACCAGGTTCCACGCCGCAGAAAATTGACGATCATTCATGAAGTTTCATCAGCATATGGGGGTTGTACACTGTTTTTTGTTATCGAGTTCCTATCTACTCCCTTTCCGTGTTGTAAAATAAGGTATCGATTTCATGCTGCAGTGACACCTGAGGCCAGCACAGGGGCCATTTCAGAGCTGGACTGCATCGGTGGCGCACCCGGGGGTGCAAGCCCCCCTGGGTCTGGCCCCCCGGGGTCTGCAGGTGCGCCAGCTGCAGCGTGGGACTCCAACCAGTCCCCCCAGGAGTTTTGCCCCCCTGCAGCGGGGGCTCAGTGGGGCAATGCGCCGAGCGTGCCCGACATGATTGTTGTCGGCACTCAAGAGAATGCCTCCCCTGCTGCGTGGCTTGACCTGCTTCAAGAGGTATGTTTCTGGTGATTTTTTATATGAAAAAGGAACCTTTTTCTGACATTATGCTGTGAAATTTGTGATGATTCGGTAGTCCGTAAAAGTGATCGGTGCTGAACTCTTGCACAGTGCCTACATTTCTGGTCCGTAAAATCCGTTACACCAAGAAGATAGCGGGTTCACAAACCGTCAAGGCAATAACCATGCAAGAACCGACATATTTAAAAGAAGCAGCGAAACAACACACCGAAAGAACACAGCGGCATACGAAACAGGAAGAAAACATTCTAAGAACACTGCGTTGTTTTCAGAACCGAAAAGGCTCCTTGCAACCGGAAAAGTAGTGAATAGGCAAGCACCCAAATAGCCAAAAGCAGACACCACTGCAATACAACATAGCAAAATAACACAGCGATATAACACAGTGAAACAACACATCTGCTGTTGCAGGTGCTCACCCCCGCAGGCTTTGTGCTACTGCGCGGTGCTGCCAGCATGAACTCCGCCCCTGGCGCCACCTTCATGATGACTGTGGCCGTGTTCGTGCGCGCGAAACTCGAGCACCACTTCTCCAACGTTTTGGTCGGCCGCGTGACTTGCGGCATGGGCAACAAGGTACCTACACCCCCCCCCCCCCCACTTCCTCTCTTCATTATCCCCTCTCTGCTTTCCCCTCTTTCTTGTTACCTCTCTCTTCATTATCCCCTAAGATTAAGATTATCCCCTAATTACTTTAAGATTATCCCCCAAGTACTTTAAGATTACCCCCTAATTACTTTCACATTATGGCCTCTCTGCTTTCCACTCTTTCTTGTCACTGTTTTCCTGCTGTGACTCCCTGTTCTTGATTCCGTTGTATCCGCTATGCGTGCTACCTTTACGTTTCAAACCGGATCGCGTTCGCTAGTTGGACCCTCATGTCTTCTTGCTATGCACAGTAACCTTGCCATTTTTATTTGCTTCTTTCCCCGAATTCTTCACTCTTTCTTCGCATCTTTAGTATTTTCTTTTCTGACTAAGCATTGCTGCCCTGCAAGAGAGATTTAGGGGGGGAAAATATACACAAACAACTCGTTGAATATGTATGTGAAGTACTTTCTGGTATCTGGTGCTGTGCGGGTGTGCGTGCGGTGTTCCATGCTGTTTCCGTTGAATGCGGTTGGCGCGCGTGTGTCATGCGATCTGCACAGGCTAGCACTAGGGAGCCTGCTGATGCTCACTTGCAGGGTGAGGGTGTTCTTGATCCGGCTGTTGTGAATGGCAA